>JAAVTI010001176.1:0-105274 GCA_011947335.1 Phytophthora constricta | reverse complement strand
GCTGGTTTGGCTCTTGTTTCTTGGTCTTGTTCTTGGGCTCCTTGAGTGCTTGTACTGTCGACTTGCTCCCGACGCTTGAGATTCCCAGCCGGGAAGGTGTTAGCCTACAAAATCGAACAATAGTTCTTGAAAGGTAATACTTCACTTGAAACAGACACGGGGTCCTTATTCTTTCTTCTATGCCCAGCAACCAGGGCGGAAATGTCAAGCATAGATGAGCGCTTAGTTCCGATGCAATTGGCGGGGCCCCAGGGGCTTATACGTTGGAAAATGCGCGCACCAAGCCTTAAATGATGAATTTGAGTCGTTCAACACTTGGAATATGAAATGAAAGCACCCAACCGCAAAGTACGGGTGAACCAACTGGGAAATGGAATCAACGGTTCACCCAAGGGCGTGTAGCACTAGGACCCTCGTCTAATTGGACTTAAAATAGAGGAGGTGAGAGTCCCAAAGCTGGCCAATCCCTACAGCCAAAGGGCCTCTTCGCGCCGCGATCGTGGTGCTACGCGCTCTTCTTGGAGCCAGAAAGTCCGGCCTTGATCACTTGTGCACTTGTGGATAAAATGAACTCATGATTGATTTTTATAGGTCTAACTAGTTGTTGGCTACAACACACCGATTTATCTTAAACTAAGTATGGATCCAAGGGGGAGCCCAGAACGGTAACCTTTAAACAAATATATGAAATCCATGGAAATATCTCAAAGCGACCCTTCGTTCTTGGGTCTTATTTCAGGATAACATTTCTGGTTGACATCTCAGGTTTTAGGGTGAATACAACTTGAATACTTGGGCACAGGCGAATCCACTCAAAACATATCTATTTCAGGACAATTTGGTTAGAAACAGCTTCGTTTCTAGAAAACGTCATGTTTCTGGTAAATCTCACCAGGAAAGATTCGTTTCAGGAAGTAACATCCACGAACACCATCGTTTCTGATAGGTCGTTTTCATATGGTGGTTGCGGTCAGAAACTTGTGTGTATTAAACGTCTCTGGTACAGTGTACCTACGTCCACGCTGGCTCCAACGTGTGACTCTTCACAATGGGTACCCACACAACCTCGTCTTTGGCCCCTTCACAGCGCTAGAACTCTTCCTGAGTAGGCGCCCGGCAGATCGTCTCAGCATGCATCGAAACTGGGCTGTTTACGGGTTTGTGTGGTGGTCGCTTGTACGAGCCACCACACTCGTCACTGAACCTTATCGTCTCGAGTCCGGCAGTTCAAACGTCACAGTTACTTCAGCCAATACCACCCATAGCAGCATGCGACAACCCAACTTACCAACCTGCGGGTTCCATATCAACGCTTCTCCTGGCGCTTACAGCGCCGTTTGAGTTGGCCGACGTGGCTCGATCAGCTCGTCTGAGGCTACAGAGCTACGAATAGATATTTAGATCGCTGTCAGAGGCATAGCCACATGCACTAACCAACTAGATTGTGGACATTTGCCGCCAACTTCCTGTCGGTGCTGGAGCCGTCGATCTCCCTCTCTCATCCGGCTCCTGTTGTGGGGTGATTTACTCGATGGGTGGCTCTTTCTAGTGTGTACATCAAACGCAAATCTCCTGTCGAGTGGCTGTCTCGCACACGGCAATCTACCAGCGTTCTGCAGTGCTAACCCTGTCGTCTAATTGCTGCCCGGGTTTCACGGTTACTGTGGGTTAATCTGTACATTATTAAATGTTCTCCTTTAGACACCGTCATACTGTAAAAGCCACCCACGAGAGCATCTCCACCGGTAGGATCAAATCGTCAATTTGGTAGGAGCTGATCCCGCACCAATACTGTCAAACGTGGGTCAATCTTCGCTTTCGGTTAAACCATCGCTAAATTTGCTGGAACCTTAACCTTGCGGTTAAATATAGTATGACAATCTTCATGCATGCAATCTGATAACTATCATTGCCCAGGGAATGACGGACAATACGATTTGATGAAGAATACGTTATGGATCAACGCTGGCTGCGTTTTGTCAGTTTTTGGAGGCTCATCATGAGTACCAAAAAGTATCGCTGTGAGTTTGTCGGGTTAAGCCTGTTAAACTGAGCATCTGACTTTGATTTTTGTCCCAACCGGTGGAGATGCTCTCATCACACGAACCATGCACGCCTTTGGAATGTAAATTTATCGTACTTTAGCGGGAGTATCACTGTCCTGACTCCTGTGGATACATGGGTTAGGGATCGATCCACCCGTCAAATCCATTTTGAACACAACAATAAAATGGCTACAGCCAACACTGTAATACAGTATCTGAGCATAGCTGCCCCTCCCCTTCCCAAGAATTCGCCCCGCCGCCGCCGTCTGGTTTCTCGGTTTTGCCGGACGGGTCATCCCTCCCCATGCGACACTCCCGAGACCTTCACACTGTGAGATCCTGTATGTTTTCAAGCCCTGTTGTTTGTGCTCGTATCTCTTTCGTGAAACTCGCTCTTCTGCCTTTCTTGACACCTCTACAACCACATACCTGCGACGTGTGCGAATGCGGTGCCTCGGTCCATGCATCAGTGGCCGTCAATCGGCCGGGTTCATGCGCCGCCTCATGACCTGCTTCGGCCATTCCCCGAATGGCTTGCTGCCCTCACCCGCACGTGGTCGACCGTTAATCGATGGCAACGTCATGCAGTTGCCGAGGAAAGTCTCCACCAGCTCAGACCAAGCGAGTTTCGGTCGGGAGGAAAACCACCCGCCAGCTCTTAGAGATTCCAGGCACCCCCTGGAAACCGCGTACAGCGCCGTACGACGAACTTCATACTCGTCGCAAGTGAACGGGACAACGCCGTACGAGACGCCTGCGGACCGGTCTGCTATAGCTGGCGACAGCACCCGTGATGGCCTCTGCCGACCATGCTGCCGACCACTCATTGAGCCACTCGGCCACCTTCCTTCCGTTGTCACGCACAAACGGAGCTCCTTCAGTTTCCCATTTGCCGCAGACCCCACAAGACCTCCAGCACTCAAGACCCCAACCCAAGCCACCCAACCTCTTCGACCCCAGTAGTGAAGCCCCGTCATGAGTCTGCAGTCACCCAAGGACGCCCAGTTCGTGGCCATGCCGCCCACCCCCAAGGCTGGGCGGAGCAGAGACAACGACGACGAACGCTACTGGCAAGCTTACGTTGAAGTTGCAGAGCTTCTAGCGCGTGAACCTCGCAGTCGCATCTCGGCCGCCAACCTCGAGCACAGCCAGGGACTCTCCTCGGCGAACGTCGAGGAAGTTCGCCAAGTCTGCGGGTTCAACCGCCTGTCACCGCCCAAGACTGTGCCCGACTATATCCTCTTCCTGCAGCAGTTCACCGACATGTTCATGATCCTGCTGACGGCTGCGGGCGTCCTAAGCCTCATCGCGTACTTAATCGACACGTCGACGACGCTGAACTTGTACCTGGCGCTCGTGCTGTTCGCCATCGTGATCGTCACCTGCACCATTACCTTCCTGCAGGCGCGGTCGACGAGTAAGGTGATGGATTCGTTCAAGAACATGCTCCCACAGCAGTGCACGGTGGTGCGCGACGGCACCAACCACACGATCCCAGCCGAGGAGCTCGTGGTCAAGATTTACCTAAAGGTTTATTAAATGATATCGGAGACCTGGTGTGGGTGCGCAACGGTGACAAGGTCCCCGCTGATCTGCGCATCTTGCTGTGCAACAACCTCAAGGTGGAAAACTCGTCGCTGACGGGCGAATCGGAGCTAGTGACCATTACGTCGGATCCGCAGGAGGACTCCGTGGCTCACCTGGAATGCAAGAACGTCGTGTTCAACGGCTCGCTCTGCTTTGACGGCTCGGCGCTGGGGCTGGTGCTGACTGTGGGCGACAAGACGGTTATCGGGCGCATCGCTGGGCTCGTGACGTCGACGTCCACGCGCGAGACCAACATGCAGCGCGAAGTGAAGGCGTTTGTGCGCTTTATCAGTGTCCTCGCGGTGGCCATGGCTAGTGTTCTGTTCGCGATCGGCGTGATCCGCAAGGGTGGCGACGACGTGCTGTCCACGTTCGTCAACGGCTTTTGGTGATTATCGTGGCGAACGTGCCTCAGGGCTTGCCCGCTTCCGTGACCTCCCTCTTGACGATCACTGCAAGTCGGATGGCAGCACGCAACGTATTTGTGAAGCGCCTGGACTGTGTGGAGACTATGGGCTCCATCACGTTGATCGCCACGGACAAGACCGGCACGCTGACGAAGAACGTGATGACGGTGACGGACACGTGGGCTGGACGCGAGTTCACGGTGCAGCCATCCGGGGGCACCGGGTGATTGAGTTGGACGACCGGACCGATTTCTTGACGGGGTCACCCCGAAAGCTGTCTTAGTCCGAGGAGCGGCGCTGTGTAATCGTGCAGCTCCGGATGCTGGCCGATCGGAAAGTGACAAGTCTGCTACTGACGCGGTGCCGGGCAAGGCGAATGAGAAGAGAGTTGTGTCAGTTCTGTCGGATAGACCATCACGTGCCAGTGGGTCGATCAGGCTCTCCCGTCTCAGCTACCAAAGTAGCTTGTCCGTACGCGAGCAGCGGAAGCTCGCTACGAAGCGCCAGTACACTGGCAACCCGTCGGACATCGCGCTGCTTCGCTTTGCGGACTCGCAGTACTCTTCAGACATCACCCGTGAGGAATACCCTCTAGTGTTTGAGATTCCGTTCAACTCGACCAACAAGTGGCAGCTGGTGATTGTGCCCGCCTCGGGCGAGAAGTCTACCCAAAGCAGCTTTGACGTCTTCATGAAGGGCGCCCCCGAAGTCATTGTGAAGCGATGCAGCACTGCTCTGTCGGCCTCGGGTGAAGAGGTTCCGATGGATGACGCTCTACTGCGTGAGTTTTCCGAGGCATACGAACTGTTTGGGAGCAAGGGGCGACGGGTGCTAGCGCTTGCAACTCGTCGTTTCGATTCGCCCAGTGCGAATTTCTCGGTCGACGAGGGCAACTTCCCGTCAGAGGACTTGTGCTTTGTGGGCATGGTTGCGATTATGGACCCCCGAGAGACGACGTGCCCGAGGCGATTGAGAAGTGCAAGGACGCTGGTATCAAAGTGTTTATGGTCACCGGCGATCATCCGTTGACGGCCCGCGCCATCGCGACTGAAATTGGACTACTTGACGAGGGGCAGCGCATGATTGAGTTGCTGACTCCCTCGTCGATCGATGAATGCGGCCTGCCGTCGGATTTGGACATGTACGATGGCGCGGTCGTTCACGGCAGCGTCATCAACTCTCTTTCGGACGATGATCTGAAGGCCATCCTGAAACTGGAGTCTGTTGTGTTTGCTCGAACAACTCCTCAACACAAGCTCCAGATCGTGCAAGCGAGCCAAGAGATGGGCGAATGTGTTGGTGTGACGGGTGACGGGTGACGGTGTGAACGACGCGCCTGCCCTGAAGCAAGCGGATGTGGGTGTTGCCATGGGTCTGAACGGTAGCGACGTGGCTCGGCAGGCGGCAGACATCATCCTGATGGACGATAACTTTTCGTCGATCGTGCGTGGCGTGGAGCAAGGTCGCGTGATCTTCGACAACCTGAAGAAGACGATCGCGTACACGCTGACGCACCTGTGGCCCGAGATCTTGCCAGTGGCTATCAATTTGGCTCTCGGAATGCCGTCAGGCATGACGTCCCTGCAGATTTTGAGCATCGATCTCGGCACTGAACTTGGTCCTGCGATTTCTCTAGCCTACGAACACGCTGAAAATGATATCATGAAGCGTCCGCCGCGCGACTTGAACAAGGACCGGCTGATGTCGAAGTCGCTGCTGATCTACGCGTACGCCATTGCGGGTATGGTGAACGCTGGTGGCTGCTTGGTCGCCTACGGCACGGTGTTTTGGCGTGAAGGTGTCTCGTTCTCGGACTTGTTCATGAGCGCCGACGACCATTGGGAAAGCGACTCGGACCCATTCTGCACTGCGGACGGGGAGTGCTTCGATGCATCCGAGCAAACGCACTTGCTGGAGCAGGCGTGCGCGTCGTGGTATATTGCGCTGATCGTGTGCCAGTTCTTTCACATTTGGGTGGCCAAGACTCGACGCGCTTCCGCGGTAACGCACGGCGTGTTCAAGAACACCGTCACAATTTACGGTGCCGCGATCGAGATCGTGATTGTGGTGCTTGTTGTCTACGCACCAGGATTCCAGTCGTTTTTCGGGACCGCTGCCGTTGACTACGTGCCTTGGTTGATTGGTATTGGCACTGGTGTGATCACGTGCTTGTACAGCGAGACGATTAAGGGACTGGCACGTCGTGAGGTGCCCGGTGAGGAACGCTGCCTCGCGCGGTGGGTAGCGTGGTGAGGTGCCTACTGTTGGGTGTTGTCAGTGAGAGTCAGGGGTGAATTTCTCCTGACCCGCCATGAAGTACATAAAGACAAATTCACGATGTAAATTATGGCAAAACGTCTTCTGCATTTGAGTCGCAGTTGTTGCGTGAAGCAGCTCACCAGTGTTCTTGAACGTATTCGTGACAGGCACCGAACATTTGCTATCGTAGACTCCGCATTCACGTCCCGAGATGTAGACGAAGCGACCTCGACACGTAGTGTATTGGTTGGTATTTTGCGGTGACGAGGAATCTCATAGCCAACAGCACGACGGTGAACCCCTTGAGTTGAGGTGGATCTGTTGATTTCGTGCTTCGACTGCACTGTTGTTAGCCTACTACTCATCCAACGACAGACTTCACCACATCATCGAGCTTTGCGAGATATGCACACTTATGAGTGCAACATAATGAAAGTGACTCCAGGTAACTTGAGTTCGACAGCCAAGACTGATTTTAAACGAAAAATTGCGTTCAGCATAATACATTACCCCTACAACGAATCGTGCGGATCACCACCATGTGAGAATTCTATCCGTTCGGGCATGGTTTCGGGACGCCAGGGATACGGGACACCATTTTCCGATAGTAACTCTAATAAGCTAAAAAAATTGAAGTCGCCATTTCGTTGCGTTGCCTTTCTTGTCTGCGACCCGGGACGGCACCAACGCACTCAGAAGTCATTGATCTTCACTATCATGCAGGCGAAGCCTGCTTACTTCCCAATAAAGTCGGCATTTGACGGGTAGAACGATGGTGTATATTTAGACCGTTTTCCGATAGTAACTCTAATAAGCTGCTGTTTTTTGTCGTTGCGATTTCGTTGCGTTGCCTTTCTTATCAATGCATTCAGGAGACATAGAAGCTTATTTCGATGCAGGCCACATTCCTGCTAACTTCCAAAAAGAATTTGGACGGGGTCCAAGATGATGTAAATTTCCATACTAACTGAGCTAAGATCAATTCTACACATGTCGCATATCCGAGTTGATCGTATACACATATGGTGATGTTTACAAAGGTGTCCTGTACAACATTTCATTTTGACTACAAACTATCGCGGAACAGCGACGACGAGGTAGGTACATCGATAGAGGAGATGCATCACTAATGCACCGGGGTTTGACATAGCAAAATCGAGCAGTCAAAAGCGAAAGGAAGCCAAAATGGTCTCCAGATCGAGGTCGAAGAAGTGTATATCCGGTGGTTTTGCTACAAACTCCAACATAAATAAAAATATTACATGCTGTCCCTGAACCGTGGCCTTCGCGAAACCAGGTTGTTCACGAACCAAACTCGGTGCCTTTCACGCCTTATCCTGTCAATTGAACGGCACGGGCAAACTGCGTTTTCCTTTACTTTCCGTATCTGGTCTTAGTGCGTCGAATGTTGGCCTCCAAAGCAATATTTGTCGGGCCTCAAAAAGTGTCCCGTACCTGTGTCCCAGCGGATACCTCATTATCACTCAACCGAGCCCGATTTCAAGCCACTGTAATCGCACGCGAGTGCCCGCCCAAAACACTTCAAGTAATTCCAGAATGAAGCCTCTTTCAGGCCTGCTTCACCACCGTCAGCCACATCAAGTGAGCTCGACCCGACCCAGAAGCTTGAGCGAGATTGCAATTCTCGGACCGAAAGTTTTCCACGCCACGCTGGACGATGGCGTTGACGTCTTCAGTAGTCGAAACGATTGCGACGAAAGTGAGAGCGATTGCGAGGAAGCGCATGCTGGTAGAACAGGATGAGGAGTCGAGGTCTTGGTTTCGTTAGCAAATAAAATATGAAGATGGTGGCAGGTGAAGAATAGGCAGAATGATGATGACATCTGTAGTACACGTCATGCAAGGCGACCCTGGATGCTGACGGATATTAGATCACAACTTGTGGTCCAAATGCGTTTTGCCATCCTGTGTCGAGGAATTGAATTAGCTACGATACTGTATAAAGAACTGCCCAGCTGATGCCTCTTGACGGTAGTTTTGCTTGCCGTCTAGACAGTATCGTTCGCTTTCCACTAAACTGGCTAATTCAGTTCCTCGACACAGGAAGGCGATACCAGTGGTATTTTGTCGAATGCCACAAGTTCAATTCAAGACCCAGGTCGGCCTTGCATGACAAATAATGGATGAACATTCTCCATACAGCCTGCTCTTTCGTCTCCAGCCTTGCCATCATTTTCATTCTTCAATCGTCGACGAAAGCACTACCTCGACTACTCCTCATTCTGTCCTACTAGCATGCGCTTTCTCGCAATCGCTCTCGCCTTCGTCGCGGTCATGTCGACTACTGGAGACGTCAACGCCATCGCCCAGCGTGGCATGAAGAACCTTCGGTCCGAGAATCGCAATCTCGCTCAAGCTGCTGCTGGATCGGGGTCGAGTTCACTTGATGTGGCTGACGGCAGCGAAGCAGGACCGGAAGAGAATGCTTGGGAGCCTACATCAAGTGTTTTTCTGGGTGCCCTCGTGCAAACATGTTGACTTTACCTGGTAGTGCTTTGGGTACGAAGTGCGAACAGCCTGCAAGGGATTAATTCGCGACCGAGGTATTTCTGATGAACTTTACGAATCGTGAATCAATCCTAAAACTTTAATACCGAGTACTGGTGCCAGGCCATCAAGTAACACTTTTCCGGTCCTAACAAGCAATAAACATTGAGCTGAGAACTGGTAGCCCACTCAATCACGTTAACGTCTAGGATCGATCTTTTGCTCGCATTTCTTAGTGCCATCCCATCGCAGCAAAAGCTTGCACAAACTTACTATTCAAAATGGCAGTTGATAACGCCTACAAATTGTGGTACAATAACTTACACTAGCGACTCGGACCGACACATCTTCATGTCCGAGAGCTACGAAGAGCCTTTTCACGATTGAGGCATCCCAAAATGAACAACAAATCTGTTAGAGGTTTGATACGCGAGACGGATGCTGTCGATAATGTGTTTGTCTGGCTGTCATGTAGTTACTAGTTCCACGAGTTTCTTCTCGAGTTGAGCACTCTCTAACATAGGGTCATCCATATTCATCGAACGGTGTTTGTCCTCCTCTTTTCCCGGCTCTTAGAACACCGACACAAACGAAAACGCATTCACACCCACGCCTCATACATCCATAGAAACTTGATGGCCTCCAAATACTGCAGTTCCCGTCAACACAGTGATGGGGATTCCACACGTACACCACCCTGCTGTTGTGGTCATACCCCTTCACCACAAAAATGCAACCATATAGCGTACACCGCATTGAGAACCCACTCTACTAGCCCCCCTCCGCCTGCAAAAGCCATCACTACTCCTTCCTCACTTTTCAATCTCCACCCCAACTCGAAAACCTCCATACACCACCTCTTTTCAACATGCGCGTCGTTGCAATTGCCCTCGTGCTCCTCACCGTCCTCTCGACCACTGCGAATGCCAACCCCACTGCTGCGCTGCGTGGAGTCAACGAAATCGGCTCGAGACCCGGAACCTCGCTGAATCCAACGGTTCGGTGTCGACCTCGGTGGACGTGGCCGATGGCAGCAAGAAGGAGGTGGGCAAGATGAGACGCATCTGCCAGTTCACGTCGTGCTGGTGGGTCGACGTCTAACTCGATTCAGTGCAGCGATCGACCGAGAAACTCAAGTCCGTAAGTGCTCAAGGATGAAGCGAACTGTAGTATTGAAGACCATCAAGTTTCTGTGGATATATGAGAGATATCTACTAAGAAACTCGTGGATGTGAATGCATTGCCGTCCATGCAGGCAGGGGCCGGGAAGAGGATGACAAAGAGCGCAGGATGACATGATATGCGAAATGCACGAGGAAGAACTTGTAGTTACATGAGAATTACAAATAAGCCACTAACAAAATATTTTCTTAGTTTGGATGCCTGAAACGAAGTACGAAGAAATTAGAGATTTCGCTGGTGGTAAGTAATCTGAGCAAAACATCGATCCGAACCCCTCAAGCCCGAAAAGTAAAATGGCCAATAAGTTTGCAGCTCAGTCTATATCGTTTTGTTGAAACTCAAGGACAGAAAGTGCAATGATAGTGAAATTACACTGGGTAGTACTTAGTACATAGTTGAGCTGAGATCGACAAGTTTTGAACGAACGTGCTTTAAACAAATGTAGGTTCGTATAGTTGCTGGGGTAAACAGTATAAAAACATGTAAGCGTTGTTGTTGGGGCTTCGCGCTTCCGTGTTAGGATTCTACCCTATTGGGTACCCAACTGGGTCCGATTAAATGTTTTTGCACGCGGGCGCAAAAGCACTTCAATGTATGCCCAAAACGAAGCTCTTTCAGTCCTTATTGACCACCATCAGCCACGTCAAGTGTGACCGATTCTGATCCAGCAGCTTGGGTGATTCTCCGACCGAAAATTCTTCACGCCACGCTGGACGATTACATTAACATCTCTGGTGGTCGAAACAATTGCGACGAAGCCGAGAGCTATTGCGAGGAAGCGCATGCTGGCAGAGTCGAGGTCTAAGCTTCGTCGGTGGTTCAAGAATGAAGACGGTGGCAAGGGTGGATACGATAGAGCAGGCTGAATGTAGAAAATTTTATCATTACGCGTCATGCATGGCCGTCCTGGATGCTCACAGGTCTTGGATTAAATTTGTGGTCCGAAGTGCTTTCGACGACATACCACTGGTATTGCCATCCTGTGTCGAAGTAGCCTGTTTTAGAGGATAGCGAACGATACTGGCTGATCAATGGCATGGAAGTAATTAGTGATGCCTCATGGAGTTTGCAGTCTTGACGGATAGTAAATTGTTGAGAAGCTGGTGTCAAAGGAGGGAAAATGCTGTAATTATGGCAATCTGCATTCTGAAGTACAATTTTATCCTGCTGCTGCTAATTGTCCTTGGAGCAGATCGCTATGTCGCGACATCATCCAGTCTTCACGTGCGTGAAGGGGTCACCGTGATGCATATCTGCGGTCTTAGGAGACTTCGGAAGCACCGAACGTTCGCTTTCGTCGACTCTGCATCCGAGTCACCAGCATCCACGACGTCTTCATTTGAGCTGCCACTTCCAAACTCCACATCCAGCGATCCCGACGAAGAGTACGAATCATTCGGCGTGACCTCACCACGAAGTCTTCTGGTTTCTTCTTGTCCAATCGAACTGGTGACGAGGAATGTCATTGCCAACAGTACGATGTTGAACGCCTTGATCATCTTCGAGTTGATCTGGATCTGTCGATTGTGTGGTCCGACTGCACTATTGTACTTGATAGCGAAAAGCGAAATGGTTCCAGGCGTACTGCTCAAGACTGCTAGTCGTCTGTAGAATTACCACTAGAATGATCGTGTATGATATTATCATAACTGGCACTAACCCAAAACATGTTTGGCTCCATCACGTTTCATGGATCAAGTGAAGAGTAGGCGGTGGTCCAATCTGTGGATTCTCCGAAAAACAGGTCGAAGCTTATAAGGGTGGATGGTGCCAAAATATGTTATTGGTGTTGGCAGCAGGATGGGTTCCTGTTGTAGATGGAGCTACTGCGAATATGGTAATGGCAGGACTTTATGCTTCAGGAGTGCCACCATTCAAGATCTTTTCCCAGTGGAACTTCAGCGACCAGTCCATTCCTGCACCGAGCAAAACACCATTAATGTTAGTCCAGAAAAGCAAAGTAACACTTGTAAAGGATAGTGCGTACCATGGTGAACTGTGTTGAGAATAAATGTGAGCAGCAAAGTTGACAGCAGCTTACCTTGAACACTCATCCAGTACTTCTCAAGCACGAAAGCGAGCTGATAGAGCGTTGAAAGACCGTATTTTGCTTGGACGAGCTCGCGTAATGCAAGCAATGACACCAATTTCAGAACAGCATAAACCATCGTGCTGCCAAATGAAACCCAAAACTCGTCCGTCGACACTCCAATAAAGTTGAAACTATAGCGAGCGTAAGGCATGTTAAATAGCGCAAGAGAGTAAATGCTGTACACCACAGCGCCCGTAAGCTCAAAGTATTCCGCGAAAATTAGCATCTCCGAGGTAAAGAGGAGCTGCAATGTTTGGGACAATAGTTTGGCATTCTCCCGATGTGGAATGTCAACATCATCGATGCAAGCCAGAGGGACGACATACAATTCTGAAGCTGGTGCTGTAGCAATACCGACTTGCGAGAATGCTACAACAACAGTCGCACTTAGTCTCTTGATGTGCTTCTGCTTCTGCTTCTTTGCGCTTAATCTTGTCGCTGACTTTTGTTCGCGCTCTGGTCTTTCAACTGGTACCGACTCACCTTTCAGTGCATCTCCTAGAAATGCGAACGCACGGGGACGAAGCTTGACGTTGCCCAACATATCAATTGAACACACAGCGCCTGGGAATAATGCACCTTCCACAATCTTAAATGCTGTGCGCGTGGTCTGTTGCCCGTCAACGATAAACTTGTGTCCCACGTAGAGCCATATCTCAAGCAGTCCATGAACCGTATCAAGGACAACCAGAAGTACGCCAACCTCCAGTGAATGTACACTTTGGAGACATACCATTCGAGAAATTGAGCCGAAGATCACGACGACGCATAGCGTCATATCTGTACTCATATCCTCGAGAGAGTGAGATGCACTCCAAATGACTCGCTTTAGTACCACAAATATCACGGGGAAAAGTGTTGCAAGTCCTACCTGGACGTCGCTTGACACGTTCATGAACAAGGTAGCTAAAGCGTGAAATATGATCAATACCAATAACTCGGAGCACAGCAACGGGAGGTATCTGCAAATTTGTTGGCGACTATGGCACAGTTTTGAGCCTAGAGTCAGCGCCTGAAAGAGCACAAGTATCACAGCAGACGTCGGGATCCTGATGAAGAGGTCGAGTGGCACCGGAAATCTCCAGACGACAGCAATCCCAAACATCACCAGCTCGATGCAAATGGCTGAGAGAACCGCCACAATCGTCGACTCTTTATGGGAGTAGAGTTTGGGAGACCACCCGAGCGAGCAGCGAATAAAGAGAAGAAAGCTGAAAATCATAGCAGCGGTGGCGAGAAACGATTGAATGAAGTAAGTGGCATTTTTCTCCACACTCAGCAATGGACTCTGTAGCGGGATGACAGCGAGCAACAGCACAGTCGCTAAACTGGGCAATGGGGTCAAGAACAAAACGGCAGTCACTCTCATTGAACTCACCACACGTTGGTACTCCTCGAAAGCGAGCAGTTTGTCCACCGAATATCGGCCGACGTATTTTAGCGCGGGGCCTTTCCACTCGTAAAATCGACTTAATGTGCTTGTTGGTTGCACTGTATCGTACAAGTCCACACTTTTTCCTTTCGAGGCTATTCTCACAAGAGTATTGCTTGGTAGCGGTGCATTGTTGTTGATGTCAGTGAACTCGCGACTTGTCGTTATTGTAGGCGCACCGCTACTGCTCACAACACTCGAAACACGAGAAAGCTGAAGCATTGTAGAAGTCGTCCTCGAAACATCACCAGCACTTGTTGAAGCGGGGGAGCAGGCATTCGCGTTGGTAAAGCGCTCATTCCGAGCTTACCAGCCATCGGCTTAACTATTTTTCCCCTCATGAAACGACCAGAGTCTTTCTCCAGAACAAACAGAAGGAGAGGCAGTCAGTGCCTGGAACGACAAACCTGAGGACGGAACACAACCGCAAATAGTTGGTGGTGCAATATTCATAGACTGCCCTGATTCAAGATCGTCTCATTCGTCACAAGAACTCCTTCGACGTAATGGAGGTGAAACAAATTGGTCCGCAAACATCGGAAAGCGAGCTTCAAGCGACGGAGTCGGCTGCATAAACTACACCGATGCTGAGGCGAATCTCGTCCATGAGACTTGCGATCGCCAATGACTCCTCAAGCGAATACTCTTCACACTCAAGTTGGCCAGAACAAATGGCGTTGGTGACAGCCTCGGCCTCGTACAGAAGAGCTTCCGACCCCGGGTAGTTAAAAGGTGCTCCAATATTGGGCGAAGGTTTTGGCCACGGAAACTGCGTCTTCGTCTCTTGTTTTCTTCCGTCTTCGAGAAATTCCGTGAAGATGACCTCGACGACTGAATGCGCAGGTGACGGGAGATGGATGCTGCCTTTGCTGCCAGTGATCGTGACCGAATTGCCAATTTCAGCCAAGCTCGAGTATTCGATGGTGCCAAAGCGGTTCCCGTCGAATTCAAGTGTTGTGGAGCCGAAGAGATCGGCTCCACCCGAGCTGAGCTTGCCAGTTGAGTGACCTTCTGAGGCTTGGTGCCGAATACCATGGTTACGAAGGACAGTGGGTATATGCCGATACCAAGAAGTCCTCCATCACCCGAAGCACTGGAAGCTTTCGCTTCGGTCTCGGAATTAATGTAGCCAATACCGATGTTGCTATGAATATGGTGGACGTCACCAAGTTTTCCTTCCAGCAGGAGCTGACGCACAAACGTGATAGAGGGGAAGAAGCGTGTCCACACGCCTGACCAGCATAATTGGAGCTTGTGGTTAGCTTTTGCTTCAAGACAACGTATTTAGTGTATGTAGTCTCACATACCTTCCAGAAGAAAGAGCTTTTTGACCTTTGCCAATTCGATCATACATGCTGTTTGCTTCGCGTTCATCGCCAATGGTTTTTCCACGATGACATGCTTGCCATGATTTAAAGCAAGTGAAATGTGGTCGAAGTGCACAAGGTGAATGGTGCCAACATACACCACATCCACCTCTGGGTCAGAGCAAAGCTCTTCGTAGGATCCATAAGCGCGTGTGACACCTAAAACATTGATCGACGGGCACCAAGTTAATGAATGCCACGAACGGATAACACAAAATGCAGTATATTCCACATCAAACTCACCGTGCGTTTTGGCAAACTTCTCCGCACTTTTAAGTGACCGCGCAGCGCATGCCAACAATTTTGTCGAGTTATCCGGCATGCCCTCCAGCGCATTGACGAAGTCGTTGGCGATATTGCCACATCCAATAAATCCCCAGCGCAGCGGGGATCGTGAGCTGACCCCCATGCTGATCGTCTACTTCGAAGTAGCTCGTTTCCGTACCAGAGCACGGAAAACTTTTTGTGATCTTGACAATGCCTGTCCAATAGCCCTCGTCGATCCTTTGGGATTCCTAGGGATAGCGCACTCACGTCTGTGGTTGAAGTCCCCAAGTGTTGACGTACTCATGAATCATGAGTGATGACCATAGACGCAATGGTTCACCGCATCGTTTGCTCAAGATGCATGCCGGAGTCGGATAATATTGGCTGAGTGGCTTTGAGAAGCATGATTCGTGGTTGAAGTTGTCTTCACCTTGGCAAACTGCGTCCCTGAAGTGTGCTTCGCAAGCAGTTCACAGTGTAATATATATCAATTTAGCCCCGACGAAGCAGTACCGAGTAAAACACAAAGTAAAACCACCTTCACACGAAATTCCAAACGCTGAATTACAGCGGCAACTTCAGAATCTGCAACACAATTGCGGTACTACCAGAATACAAACGATGACGGTAGCCGACCCAAGAACGAGCCTCACTTACTGCGAATCCGCAGGGTAGACAAGGCCCACATCCTTGCGGATCTTGTCCATGATAGTCATGATCTGCAGCGACTCGTCCAGCGGGTACTCCTCGCTCTCCAGTTTCTTGCTCTGGATGGCCTTGATCACAGTCTCCGCTTCATAACGGAAGCCTTCCGATCCGCCGTAGTTGAACGTCGCTCCCGGCGCAGGCGTCGGCAACGGGAACAGCGACTTAATCTCCTTCTCGGTACCATTCTCCGTGTACGTGATCAGAGTCACCTCCGTCGCAGTGTGAGCTGGAGCCGACAGATGAATGCGTCCCTTACTGCCGACAATCGTCAGCGTCTCGTCCATCGTCGCCAACATCGTGTACTCGATGGTCGCGAAGCGCAAGTCGCTGTACTCGAGCGTGACCGAGTTGTAAATGTCAACTCCTCCCTCGTTCAGCTTGCCGACCGACGTGACCTTCTCCGGCTTGGCTCCGAACACCATAGCCACGAACGCCAGCGGATAGATGCCAATGTCCAGCAGGCCTCCTCCTCCCAGCTCGTTGTGCCACATTCTGGCGTTGTCAGCATCAAACTGACAGCCAAAGGCCGCGTGCACGTGGTGCACGTCTCCGATCTCCTTGTCCGCCAACAATTGGCGCACGTGGCGGATGGCCGGGAAGAAGCGCGTCCACATGCCTTCCATGAGGAAGAGCTTCTTCTCTCTGGCCAGGGCGATGGCCGCCGCGGCCTGCTTGACGTTCATGGCCATGGGTTTCTCCACCAGCACGTGCTTGCCGTGATTCAGTGCCAGCACCGTGTGCTCGTAGTGCCACGGGTGCAGCGTGCCGATGTACACGACGTCCACTTGCGGGTCAGCCACTACAGCCTCGTACGAGTCGTAGGCCTGGTTGATGCCTGCAATAACAGGATAAAGGATGCGATGGCAATAAGCATTTCAATACTAGTGTAGTAGTGTTTAATAACGTTGTGGTTGTTGTTGTTGTGAAGTTGGTACCGTGCTCTTTGGCGAACGTTTGGGCGCTGGAGAGCGAGCGAGCGGCGCAGGCCTGGAAGACGACGCTGTCCAAAGACTTGATGGCGCTCACGAAGTCGGAAGAGATGCGGCCGCAACCCAGAAAGCCCCAACGGAGAGTCATCGCGCAGGGGTAGTGCGTAGTATATAACGGGTGCGTCGAGCGAAGCAAATTTACAAGTGAGACTTGATACGCGGCAGTTTTCGTCAATTAAAGAGCTCACTTGCTACTATGAAGTCAAAGTGGAAGTGAAATGACTTCCCAGTAGTCGGAGAAGTACTTATTCATCAAATATTAAAACCATGTCGAATTCATATTTTTCTTTGGCAGCAACTCGGTCTCGACTCGACCTCTGCAAATGGATTGTGTTATAACGTGTGTTGGAGTGAGCGTTGCACTGTGATGGCACTTTCGGGTGAAACCAAGCTGATACCTGCGGGCCTCCGCGACGAGATGAACCAACAGACCAACAGACATCGCCATCGTGCGAGCGACTTGTCCCCTTGCATGGGATTTGTCAAAGTGATTTGGCCACTGATCCATTCGCCTCAACTTCAACCACGCGATCATTCATTTTCTGATTACACTTGCCGACGTTTACGCGGTTTGGCGGCACTGCCATTGGCAGCCTCACGTCCAGTCATGACTCAATTGTCTTCTTGAACCGTCGCTCGCAGTATCTGCGTTGGGCTCTCTGCTGCCTAAATTATGGTCGACGTACCTCCTCTTCGATGGGTCTTTCTCGGCTGCGGCCGCATTTCGCAAGCCTTCGATGGTGCCATCGATCCCCTGAAAACGGTGGTATTCCGGGCCTGCGCGACGAGATCGCTGGAAACGCGCAGCGATTCGCCGATGCGGATGGCCCGTGCAATGGTTGCTAGTCCCTGCAACAGGACGTGGCTCGTCCTGACCGTCATGCTTTCGTTATTCATACATCTGCAATCGATAGGTGTTGCCAAGGCCTACGACTCGTTCGAGGTGCTGTGCTCTGATCCAGATGTAGATGTCGTGTATATCGGCACTCTCCACCCGTGGTATTGCGAGCACGCGACATTGGCGCTGACCCACGGCAAACACGTGCTAGGGGAGAAGCCTATGGCGATGAACTCCAAGCAGTCAGCGTTGTTGATCGGACTTGCCAGGGGGAAAAAAATTCCTGCTGGAAGGTATGTGGACACGCTTCTTCCCGTCTACACGCTTTGTGCGCAAGTGCTGGCAAAGAACGCAATCGCCGAAGTCCGTCATGTGCACACTGAGATCGGCTTCCCATTTCCAAAGGACGACGCGCGAGTGTGGCAAAATGGGCTTGGTGGTGGAGGGCTGCTGGATATCGGCATCTACCCCTCTCGCGTTCACTACGATGGTGTTTGGTACGAAACCGGAAAAGGCGACATCGGTTGGCACGCTCAATGACGGAGGTGTCGATGTTCACAACTCCGTGACGCTGCAATACAGCGACCAGCGTTTCGCTACGATAGAGTACTCGATGCTTGCCCAGTTAAGTGAGAGCGTCTCCATCTCGGGAATCACCGGCCGAATCTACATTCACACGCCAGTTCACTTTGAGACGCAGGTCTCGGTAATTTGAAGCCCTGGCCCCGGCAAGAATACACGAAAACGTCGACGTTTCCGTGGCCCCAATCCAGAAGTCGGACACTCCGGGTTCCTTTGTGAAGGAGAGAGAGGCCGTCACGGATGCCAGCTAGTCCAAGAAGCTCGAGATCGACGAGTCACTTTCGGGTGACGTCAGGCTGATACCTGCGGGCTCCGCGACGAGACTGTTGTCGTTGGACCAACACACCAACAGGCATAGCCGTCATGCGAGTGAAGTTCGGCATCAGAGCTCAACGTTGCCTGCTGCTTAGATTTGTGTGAAGGACATCTACAGTAGCCCATCTGCATGGGGTTTGTCAAGGTGATTAAGTCACCAAGAAGAAAAATGCTTTGATTACCGAATTATGTAAATTCTCGTCATGCAAGCCATACTACATGTATGTACACCGCCACTGGAATTCATGGCAAGGCAGTTCGAGACAGCAAATGGTTGTGTGAAAGATCACGATGAAAAAATAAATAAGATGTCCATTCCACAAAAACAACAACTTCGAAATATCAGACTACGTACTAGCCGTGAAAATTCGATGTTGCGTCTGTGAGAGAGATTGCCTGGTGCGGAAAGGCATATTCAGATCGCTGAGAGAGGAAGTCCACTTAACAGTTAGAAGAGTGAATTATTTTTTTGCAGCAACGAGTAAAACGTAAGTGCTGAATATCGTCTCTTTTTGCATTCGATGCTCAACATTGTTCTTACGACGTGCGCCACGCGCCATTGTCGACAGTCAACTACTTGCGGCTTGTGCTGGCCTTGTTTCTAAGCTTCTCGAGCTTCTGGGCGCGGTAATTGAAAAACTTCCAGTACAGGTCCACGTACTTGTGTTGGAGGCCTCCGAAAGAGTTTAAGTCAATCCCCAGATTGTGCGCCACCTGCGCGTCGGTCAGTTTGTCCGACTTGTACCACCGCTTGACCAGTTGCTTCGCGTAATGATCCTCACCGAGCGCTTTCTCGAGGACCTTCGGGTCGAAGTTTCCTCTCTCTTCGTCGTCCGAATCCATATCATCCACATCGTCATTGTCGTGTTTGTCGTCGTCCTTGGTACTCCGCAGGAATCTCTTGGTCGCGCCATCTTTCGGGGTGGCGTCGAGCGCTCGAACGATGTCGCCCGGTGCCACCTTGGCGAGTTTCGCCAGATCCGATCCGGTGGCTGCCGAGGCAGCATCGGAGCTGGAGAGTAGGGTGCCCATGGCCATCAGAAAAATGAAGCAAGCACGCATGGTTGGGAAGTGCGTGGAAGGGCTTGAACGAAATGAGGAGTGCGGGACTGAAGTCGCTAGTTGAGTTGGCACACTTGAGTGGAGTGGAGCAAGTTGTTGAGTGAGCGAGTCTCAGCCCTGTCAGATCTCGCGGCCGTCACAGACAGCACGAGCAGAACGAACGGCCAAGAGAGCCCGCAATGCGGTGAACGATCATCCCGCCATCCCGACGAAAGCCCACCACAGTAAAGTACTGTACTTGCTTTCCTCGTTGGCTTAGCTACATGATTACTCTTGAGAGCGAATCTTCGCTACCGGCCGGCTCTCACCTTGAGTGTGACTTATCCAGTCAATAGGGTATCGAGTCATTCAAAGAGCTGGTCGCGCTGGTATGAGTCGTGCTGCGAGTCATGAATCGTTTGGTCACAGCGCAGGAGCCAGTGATGTGCTTTGTGGTGAAAGGGACAGTCTGGATTAGTCCGGATACTAGTTGTAGATGGTCACTGGTGTTCTGTAATCCCAGTAATATGATTTTTGGTCTCATTGTAAATTCGGGATGAGTCCTTGTCGAGTTCTGTTTTGTATTGAGATGGTGGGCTTTATTTGCTATGCCAACGACCAAGGTGTCAAGCGTACATGCAAGTACCGAAGCATGGTTGATCTGTCGTCGCTGTTATCCTACAAGCAAAGAAAACCTAAGTGATCGCAGGATGATCGTGATGAACGAATATAAAACAACTACTTGTGGACATAATAGTAACGTTACAGAAAGACAATTATAAAGCAGCAGGTCAATTCTTTGCTTTCGGGGTACGAAGGAGGTGACTGCAACCGATGTACGATCGTTGCCGTATCTGTGGTGTTACATTGTATTGTTAGGACTTGAAATCGATTGGAGTTTCAGTAGACTAGACATCCATCAGTTTATCTTTTTCTTTACTGCGCTTTCTACAACGTGCAATGCTTCACTGAAAATGACGCTACAAAGTGTCCTGACGTCGGGAACAAAACTCCGAGCCATTGCTGTTCCATAGCTGCCAAATTCATATATGTTCTATCCGAAACTGTACGAATGATAAATGCAAACTTAAACGCTTTCGGAGCCCGTACGTGGACCTGTACTGGGGTAGTCAACTAGCATTTCCAAGAAGTTCCCTGCTGTACTTTCCAAGGCTTATTCACATCCCCACGATACGTCATACCTAAAAACGGGACAGTCAACGAAGTATGGTTGAGTCAATGTTGACTACCTTACAGACTGTAATACAGTCCCCTTTTCACAAACACATCGCAATCGCATTCCCGGCTGTTTGTTGCCGATAACCAGGCTATGACCCAGGCTATTAACTTCATCAAGGATATACTACGGTCGATGGACCCCACAAGAAAGGTATACGGAGTCTATCCTCGTCGCACAGCCTCATCGTGACAAAACGATTGCGGACGCATCAAGGAATCCATTCAAATGGAAATAAGAAACTCAAGGTTTTCCTCGTCGGCTTAGTAGCTACATGATTACTCTCGAGAGCGAAATCTTCGCTACCGGCCGGCTCTCAGGTGGGCTTTCGTCGGGATGGCGGGATGATCGTTCACCGCATTGCGGGCCCTCTTGGCCGTTCGTTCTGCTCGTGCTGTCTGTGACGGCCGCGAGATCTGACAGGGCTGAGACTCGCTCACTCAACAACTTGCTCCACTCCACTCAAGTGTGCCAACTCAACTAGCGACTTCAGTCCCGCACTCCTCATTTCGTTCAAGCCCTTCCACGCACTTCCCAACCATGCGTGCTTGCTTCATTTTTCTGATGGCCATGGGCACCCTACTCTCCAGCTCCGATGCTGCCTCGGCAGCCACCGGATCGGATCTGGCGAAACTCGCCAAGGTGGCACCGGGCGACATCGTTCGAGCGCTCGACGCCACCCCGAAAGATGGCGCGACCAAGAGATTTCTGCGGAGTACCAAGGACGACGACAAACACGACAATGACGATGTGGATGATATGGATTCGGACGACGAAGAGAGAGGAAACTTCGACCCGAAGGTCCTCGAGAAAGCGCTCGGTGAGGATCATTACGCGAAGCAACTGGTCAAGCGGTGGTACAAGTCGGACAAACTGACCGACGCGCAGGTGGCGCACAATCTGGGGATTGACTTAAACTCTTTCGGAGGCCTCCAACACAAGTACGTGGACCTGTACTGGAAGTTTTTCAATTACCGCGCCCAGAAGCTCGAGAAGCTTAGAAACAAGGCCAGCACAAGCCGCAAGTAGTTGACTGTCGACAATGGCGCGTGGCGCACGTCGTAAGAACAATGTTGAGCATCGAATGCAAAAAGAGACGATATTCAGCACTTACGTTTTACTCGTTGCTGCAAAAAAATAATTCACTCTTCTAACTGTTAAGTGGACTTTCCCTCTCTCAGCGATCTGAATATGCCTTTCCGCACCAGGCAATCTCTCTCACAGACGCAACATCGAATTTTCACGGCTAGTACGTAGTCTGATATTTCGAAGTTGTTGTTTTTGTGGAATGGACATCTTATTTATTTTTCATCGTGATCTTTCACACAACTATGTGCTGTCTCGAACTATGAATGCCAGTGGCGGTGAGCACTTTATCCACTCAGTCCTTTTGAGAAACACTCGTTAAAAATGTATGTGATCGAAACCTAGCAATACCGGTAGTGTCATAGCCTTCCTTATACATAAGTCGGGGAGCAGATTAGATAGTTTCATAGTGCTAGTGATCGGGTCACTAGACGATGTCACCAAGAAAACACTCCGGGTTTTGGTCATGATGGTTTGGCCAAGGCATGGCGCTGCTATTGGCAGCCCCATGCCCAGTTATGACTCAATTGTCTTCTTGAACCGTCGCTCGCAGTATCTGCGTTGGGCTCTCTGCTGCCTAAATTATGGTCGACGTGCCTCCTTTTCGATGGGTCTTTCTCGGCTGCGGCCGCATTTCGCAAGCCTTCGATGGTGCCACCAATCCCCTAAAAACGGTGGTATTCCGGGCCTGCGCGACGAGATCGCTGGAAACGCGCAGCGAATCGCCGATGCGGATGGTCCGTGCAATGGTTGCTAGTCCCTGCAACAGGACGTGGCTCGTCCTGACCGTCATGCTTTCGTTATTCATACATTTGCAATCGATAGGTGTTGCCAAGGCCTACGACTCGTTCGAGGTGCTGTGCTCTGATCCAGATGTAGATGTCGTGTATATCGGCACTCTCCACCCGTGGTATTGCGAGCACGCGACATTGGCGCTGACCCACGGCAAACACGTGCTAGGGGAGAAGCCTATGGCGATGAACGCCAAGCAGTCAGCGTTGTTGATCGGCTTGGCAGGAAGGAAAAGATTTAAGGTATGTGGACGCGCTTCTTCCCATCTACGCGCTTTGTGCGCAAGCTGTTGGTAGAGAAGGCAATCGGCGAAGTCCGTCATGTGCAAGCGCTGCCCCTTTCCAAGGGACGACGCGTGAGTGTGGCAAAGTGAGCTTGGTGGTGGAGGGCTGCTGGATATCGGCATCTACCCCTCTCGCGTTCACTACGATGGTGTTTGGTACGAAACCGGAAAAGGCGACATCGGCTGGCACGCTCAATGACGGAGGCGTCGATGTTCACAACTCCGTGACGCTGCAATACAGCGACCAGCGTTTCGCTACGATAGAGTACTCGATGCTTGCCCAGTTAAGTGAGAGCGTCTCCATCTCGGGAACCACCGGCCAAATCTACATTCACACGCCAGCTCGTTCGTGACGCAGGTCTCGGTGATTCGAAGCTCTGGCCCTGGCAAGGAAGAATCGAAAACGTCGACGTTTCCGTGGCCCCAATCCAGACGTCGGATACTCCGGGTTCTTTATGAAGGAGAGGCCGTGAGTCACGGCCCGTGACAGACACCATCCAGTCCAAGAAGCTCGAGATCGACGAGTACTCGCTAGACGAGTCGCTGGGCATCATAACTATCATGGACAAGATCCGCAAGGTATTGGTCTTGTTTATCCGGCGGACTCCAACTAGAAATTGCGGTCAGGTTGTGTTTGTAGGTGTCGATGCTCAACCACTACCATTTGAATGAAGATAGAGTCCCTGATGACGTGGAGCCTCCACGATCCTTGTCTTTTTCCGTGTGATGTGCTGATACGTGAGACTTCCTGCTCTGTGTGTCATGCGCTTTGTCATTCTTGAATTCGTTACGCTTGACACACCTTCATGGACACCACCAGCGCAAGTGATGCAGCTCCGTTGTGCTGGGGCATTCTTGGTTGCGGTCGTATCTCGCACACGTTTGCCAGCAATGTGAATCCTCTGAAGACGGCCATTTTCCATGCCTGCGCAGCTCGTTCGCTGGAAAGGGCACAGGCGTTTGCCGACGCTCATGGTACGAAGTGCATCGAGTTTCTGATTGATTGACTATGTCTAACAACTTTTGCACAGATATTCCCCAAGCCTACGGATCGTACGAGGATCTGGTGAATGACCCGGAAGTGGATGTTGTGTATGTCGGCACGATTCACCCGTCGCATTGTGAGGTTGCAAAGCTTGCACTGAATCATGGCAAGCACGTTCTAGTCGAGAAACCGATGGCGATGAATGCCAAGGAAGCTGAGGAAGTTATCGCACTCGCCAGAGAGAAAAGGCTATTCTTCATGGAGGGCATGTGGACGCGGTTCTTCCCTGCGATTCGATTCGTGCGTCAAGTGATAGAAGACGGCACCATTGGTGACGTGCACCATGTTCACTCGGCATTTGGTGTTCCATTCAAAGCTGAGAACGATCGGATCTGGAAGAAGGAACTGGGTGGTGGTGGCTTGCTGGACATTGGCATCTACGTGCTAACGTCTGTGACGATGGTGCTCGGGTTCGAGCCCGAGAAGGTGACAACAGTCGGAAAGCTGAATGACGAAGGTGTAGACGTGTACAACTCGATCACGCTGCAATACAGCGGCCAGAGATTCGCCACGGTGGAGTACTCGACGCTCGGGAGGATGAGTGAGACCGTGACGATAACTGGCACCAAAGGCAGGATTTTTATCCGAGCACCAGCACACGCCACTGGGGAGGTGTCGGTGGTCACGCACACTGTGGACGGCATCGAGCAAGAGAAAACATCGTACTTCCCGTGGCCAAACCCGAGTGATCACCACTCGGGTTTTCAATATGAAGCGGAAGCTGTGCGGGAGGCCATCCAGTCCAAGCAGATCGAGAGGAGCGAGTACCCGCATGCCGAATCACTGGCAGTCATGAAGCTCATGGACAAGATCCGCCAAGACCTTGAACTCATATACGCTGTTGATACTCCGTAGAGTTGATTGTGCGTTGATTATCAGCATGATCGAGACGGATTAGTTCTTCCCACACATGCATACATTTTGATTATCGCTGTGCAAATATCTATCGGGCTCTGCTACAGGAAGCCACTACCAATTCCCTACCAAGACGGTGTCGAAGCTGCTTCGCCGTCGCAACCTTCGCCGCATCCAACGCCACCCGAAGAGATCGGCTGGGGCGCCTTGCCGCGCATGGCAGCGCGGAACAGGTCGGCCTTGTGCTGCTTGAAGAGCGCCTTTAGGCCGCCGCCGTTAAGGAAGGCCTCCTCCAACTGCGTGAGCGAAAACGAGACCTGGTGGTCCTTGACGCTCACAACACGGTTGCGCAGGTCAACCGTCACCTCCTCACCTTCGGCCGCAAGCTCGTGGAACTTCTCGTCCGTCACGACAATGCCCAGCAGAGCGTTGTTAGGCTGGTTGCGGGCGTAGATGTAAGCGAACGACTTGGCAATCACAGCCTGAACGCCAACGGCCTTCAGACAGATAGCGGCCTCCTCACGAGACGAACCACTACCGAAGGCCGTGCCAGCCACGATAACATTGAAGCCGTCCTTGACCTTCTGCGGGAACTCGGGACGCACGTACGCGAACGACTTAGCAGCCAGCACGTCCAGCTCCGTCTCGCACTCCTTCGGCCACAGCGGCGAAGACTTGTTCAGACCCATGAACTGCGCCGGGATCACAGCGTCCGTGTCAACATTGTCGCCGAACTTTTGCACCTTGCCGCTGAACTTGGGAGGAAGGGCGGCTTCCATCTCAGCAACGGCAGCTTGCTCCTTGGCCTGCTGGGCCTCCTCAGCACCACCCTTAGTGGCCAGTACGGGCTGGGGCTCGACCACCTTGTACGACTTCACCGTCTTGGGTGCCGACGGTGTCGAGGCATCCGGCTCCACCCAGTTGCGGTAGCAGTCAAAGTCTTCCTTGTTGATCTTCTCCAGATACGGCAGCGGGTCCACCACCTCCATGTCGAAGCTGGAAGCAGCCACGACAGCAGCCGAGCTCAGGTTACCAATGGAGCCCTTGCCCATGCGGTTGCGGAAGTTGCGGTTCTGACTCGAGAGCCATACCTCGCCCTCGCCAGCAACATCAGCACCAATGCCGACGCAGAAACTGCAGCTAGGCACGCCCACAGTGAAGCCGGCCTCCTCGTAAATGCGGATCAGACCCAGCTCCTTGAGGCGGTCAATGATCTCAAGACTGCCGGGGTGACACGACGGTGGCCCTTGTCCGAAGGACGCTTGCCCTCCAGCATCGCCTGCTGCAGCACCATGGCGCCGAGAATTAGGTCTTCCTGCGTGGTGGTGCAGGCGCCGATGAAGCAGCCGTCCAGCTGCATGCCGAGCTTCTCCTGCACGCTGACGCAGTTGTCAGGCGACGGGTACAGCGCAATCAGAGGCTTGACGTCCGCCAGGTTGATGACGTAGTGGGCGGCGTAGTTGCATCCCTCGTCGGCCTCGAAGAACAGCGCCTCGTCAAAGTGACTCTCACGTCCCTCCAACACGCGCTGGGTGATGGCGTCCGCCTGGAAGACGCCAGCGATGCCACCGAACTCGGTGCTCATGTTGGCCACCGCGAACCGGGCGTCGTCCGACAGGTACTTGAGCCCTGCTCCGCCGTAGTACACGGCACGCTCGAAGGCCACCGTGTTGCGCTTGAGCTCGCCCAGGATGTGCAAAATGACGTCCTTGCCGCCGATGCCGAAGCCCGGCTGGCCCACGAACTCGATGTAGCACACCTCAGGCACCTTGAACCACGTCTGGCCAGTCACAAGGGGCATGACCACGTCGCCGGCGCCCAAACCGGCAGCGAAGGCGCCCATGCCTCCGGCACTGCAGGTGTGTGAGTCAGCGCCGATGACGATCTGGCCGGGCTGTGCGCGCTTGCGAGCGAACTCGGTGTGCATGATGGTGGTGTTGGGCGGCTGGAAGTCCGTGAGGCCGTGCGTCTTGGCGAACGTGGTGCTCATCTCAATGAGCGCCTTCTGTTTGGGCAGGTGGTTCACGCGCGGGTCCACCGTGTGGTCCAGCGCCAGCCAGAAGCGGTCGGGGCGGTGCAGCGGCGGGCGGCCGATGGCGGCGTGCATCGTATCCATGGCCTGGAAGGTGAGCTCGCTGGTCATGGTCCAGTCGGCCTTGACGCAGAGCACGTCACCCACGCGCACGAAAGGCTGCGAGAGACCCACGGCGTGGTGGCACAGGATCTTCTCGATTACGTTCATGGGGGCGCGGTGGTCTCGGCCATTGCTACACGATTCAAGATTAGGATTAAAGAGACTTGTGCGCTATGGAGACGATTGAGGAATGAGCGTAGCTGCTGGGTGTACGTGGTCCCGGTGGTGTGGTAGAGGTGGGATAGTTAATATTAAGTTGAGGAGGGGTGATAGAGTGGGGTAACAAATGTTTTAGTGTGGCGTATGAAAAGTATAGTGGGAGAGGTGTGGAGTGTGATAACCTGCGAGGTTCAATGTGAAGTATGCGTTTGTGAAGCCTATTTGGATGCTGCCGCTGTTTGCGCATTCGGTTTTGAAGCGCCTGTCTCTAACGCGGCTCAAGTGCGTCAACCTGCTGAGTGTGACGCATCAATCTGCAGTGGTGCCAGGCGAACAAGTGTGTGGTGGTCTGAACCCGTAAACTTTACGGTAAAGAGTGTTACGAGTGACTTGCATCGCCTCGCATCCAAGGCGCAATATTCAGTTGTCTCTCCACAGGAGGAACTGCAATGGGAGCCGACTGTGCAGCCAAGTTGAGTAGCCTGCAACCCAGGTTGTGACCATATGGTTCCCATCAAGTTGGCGTGCTCTCCTGATGCCGCTTGGACGGAAACGGCATCGCTTGAAGAGCCACTTTAACGACGAGCAAGTCCGATGAGCTTCGAGTCTCATGTTGCCGCCCGACCTACGAGCACTTCCAGCGACAAAAACTTTGGTGGTGACCTGGCAACGGAGGAACCAAGGAGTCCTCGCCACCGCTTCTGTCCAGATGAGGACTTCATGATCGCAATGAACGTGGATACCCCGTTCAGGAACCAAGTCACTGCGAAATTAGAGTTCCAACTGCTGCATGCACCCCACCCCGCCAAAGACTCGCTTCGACACGCTCGTCGCTGTGGCAAGTTGAGCGACGATGCAGCGTGATGGAAAATGTGGTGGAACGATTCGCGAAGCACAAAGCGACCGCAGACAAGTCTACTTTCACCACAACTATCCCGGTCAAGAACGCGTACGCAAGACGAAGCTCGCAGAGCTTCAGGTGCGTGCATCTCTCAGCAAACGCCGCACTAGAGGTGTAGCCGAGAAAAGCAACACGAATCGGACTGAGCAAGACAAATATATCTTTTAGCGTCGACCTCAGCACGTGTCACTTTCAGGGATGCAGAGAGGAACAACACATCCCCGACTGAACAAGGAGAGCAAAACCTGACGCCGGACCCAGAAGAGGACATTCCCAACGATGCACACGGAAGTACTCAAACTGAGCACCTGGATGAAGACCCGACCACAGACTCAACTTGGTTGGCTGTTCTTCCAGAGCTAAAGAGCACGTTCGCTGTCTTCATGCGGATGCAGCAGCTCCTTGCGGAACCGGCTTCTTCCATGACGACGCGTTCAACTATCAGCTTGGCTAGGTGTAAACAGCTTGAACTGCTCGACTGGCAGAATCCGCGCATCCGGATCAACTTGAGTATGGAGTGAGCCTCATCATTTCACTGCTTTCACCATCGATGCTAAACACCAGCATCTTGACGTACTTCAGTCCTTTCATCATATAAACGCGCATCGAGCGGGATGGATGGGCAACAACGAGGAGGTCTGCACTGCACAGCTATGACATTGGATCTCGCTACGGAAGTTGCAATTTAATTGTCTCCACGCGAACAACGGCTGTAATGGGTCGTGCTGCAGCAAATGAACATCTAGAAGTCGTGCAATGGCTGCAGTAGAACCGGACGGAAGGAGCGATGGATGAGGCAGTTTCCTGATGCTCTAGTGCATCTCCAAAGTGAAAGCCAAACGAGTCTTGTTATCTCAAACTGGCGCCTACACATTTAGATGGTAGGCGCTCTGTTATCCTAAAGTAATTGTTCAAAGAAGTTGCGCAATAGCTATGAGTAGCTCCGCTTGCGATGGAAAGCTGAAATTGTAAACTGGTTCCACGCAAACACGATCGCTCGACTCAAGTAGTAATCGAGAAGATGCTGGAAGTTAGCCGCACGAGAAGCAAAAAGAGAACTATTATTATATAATCGGAAAATCTACGGCCCATGTTTCATGTGTTATGTATTGCCCCGATTTTTGCCATGTATTGCCCATGGTGTATTCTATCGTTAAAATACATTACGCATCTGGTCTATACGAGGGATGCGCGTTCTATGTTAATGGCGCACTTTTTCTCCCAACGGTTCCCGCCCCCTCCCCGCTGCCAACCACTTCCGAAAGCACTGGCAAGCGCGCACGCTGCACCCCCCCGCCTCGTCAAGCCGCGCGACAGAGTGCCCCCACTGCAAAAGGACTTCGAGGCACTCCGACACAAGCGCAGTTTGCCTTTGACGTAAGTTGTATGCCTTGTGACGATGCGCGATGCCCCTGCTGACTTGCTGGTTGTGGCTCCGTGTGCAGAGAACTTGTCACAGCGCCCAGCACGGACGGTTCTCGCCCCCTCCCCGCTTCACCCACTTCCGAAAGCACGCACGCGTCTCTGCTGTGAAGTAGTAAGGCCCTGCCTTTACTGTCGCCTAAGGTACCGAGTACCAAAGCGACTTGCGAACTTCCGGGTTAGAGTTAAACTGACTTTATTTAACAACACTCTTTTGGCTGTTTCCTTGCTATGCTCTGCGCCACTCATCCGAATGAGTGGCCCCCAACGACCTTACTGCTTTAGGTTAACTGACGCGAACTTAGGTGCCGCAGTGTGTGCCACACATCCGTACTTAGCTGTTGATGCGCACTTAACAGCCGATGTGTGCATCACACAGACCCTGGCTAATCCGATGACCAGATCCGGTTTGAGTGGGTCAAACCCTGTTATCCTGGTCCCGCGCCATCAGCACTAGCCACTGCGTGGCCCCGTTACACTGCAACATGACTTCGAGGCACTCCGACACAAGCGCAGTTCGCCTTTGACATAACTCGTCGCTCCTGATCTGGATTTTAGCCCCACTGCAAGACACACGATGTACGGGCGTAGATTTTGTTGTGCTGTGAACGTGTTGTGTTGGCCTAAACTGTACGGAAGGGCTAATATGCCCATGTTTTCTATGTATTGACTATGTTTTCCGATTGCGGTATACAGATATGGCTCGGACCAAGAACACTGACCGCATTCAAAAGCAGTTGAAAGCGCAACAAGCGCTGGACCAGAAGGCTAAGCTGGAGGAGGAGATGGTGGGACATCAAGCATCAGATGCAGCAAATCCAGATGATGACGAAGCCGGGGATGAAGAATCCGTATCGGGTGAAGAATCTGGTGACCTGGAGGCCGAGGAGAATGACGACGACGAAGATTTTGAGGACGAAGGTGCGGAGGATGACAGCGAAGAGGACAAGACCGAAGAGGGTGACGATGAGGAGGTCAGCGATAAAGCCTCCTCTTCAAGTAGCAGAACTTCGCGTAAACGCTCTTCCGCGGATTGCAGTGAGGACCTCCACTACGTGCCAATGATGAAGAAGGTTCACAAGTCGTGGACAAGTCTTGAGGTGTATCTGAGCAGCTACCAAGAGAGGACAAACACTGTCGTCGTAGTTGAAGAAACCTTGAACGCAAAACTGTACAACAAAAGGCTCCAGAAGCAGAAGCGGTATGAGGGAATGTCTCTCTCGCAGATCCCCGGTATCCCACCACGCATGGACCCAACTAAGCGTGTGTACACTGCACACACGGCTGGAAAACGCGGAGTCGTTCAACGGGTCATCGCCCGGGCAGCGTGTTCGCTACACAGGCTGCCCATTTCGATTTGTCGCTCAAGTGTTTGAGAAGTCTACTGGAAAGTGGCGTATCAAGATCAAGCGCGAGTTTTACGGACACAATCACGAGGTATTGGAAGAGATTTACAAGGCGTACACCAATCATCGTCAGGTACCTAGTGATTCTCCCGCTATGAGTGACATCGAGCTGATGGTGCAATCTGGAAGTAAGCCCAATCGCATCTACGAGTACATTCGCTCCAACACTCCACATAGAGTGGTAATGAAGGACGTCCTCAATCTGATTCGACGGATCAAGCATGCTGGTGCGTTGAAGACCGGTGGTTAGCTGATGTGTGAGGATGTGACGGGTGAATAATGCTGCCGTTTCGATGTTACAGGTGACGAGCTGTCCGATGAAGATCGAGTTGCTGAACTACTAGTCAAGTACCACGTGCGATCGGATGCAAACATATCGTCCGTGAATGAAAATGCCCGTGGACAGACAGCCGTCATCTCAATCACATCAGAGCACATGCGCAAGTTGTACTCTCGCTTTCCAGAGCTGCTACTGATCGATTCCACGCACAAGACGAATCGGTGAGCCTGACATCGTCCATGCTTTGACTATGTAATGACCGTGTATTAATCATGTAATGTATCCATGCTTTTGCCATGTGAATGCTATGTATTTCGTCCTTGCCTCTTGCATTAGGTACAATTACCAGTTGTGCACCTTCATGGTTTTGGATCAGTTTGGTATGGACAACCAGTACAGCATTCAGTGATCGAGAGGAACGCGGACTGGCACATGGTCAAGACTGTCGAGCATTTTCAAGAGTATAATGACTGGGAACGCACGAAGGTTATTGTGGTTGACAAGGATATGAAGGAGGTTGAAGTGTTAAAAGGATGCTCCCGGACTGCAGGATTTTGCTGTGCCACTTTCATGTGATTAAGTGGCTGGCCAAGGCCGTACGAGATGACAAGAAGTACGGCACATATTCGAGCAGCGTGCTGAAGCAGGTGGATTTCAGTGTGTCAAATATGGTTTACGCTCAATCGAAAGATGAGCTGCACGCCACGCACAGGAGTTCAAGGTACTGGCAACTCGTGATGGCCGCGACACACTTTGGACGTACTTTGACGTGAACTGGATGGGTTGTGTGGAGATGTAGGCTTCTACGGAGCGCAATAAACTCCCTCACTTCCGGATAATACCAACAATCGGCTTGAGAGCTTTTTCGGCAAACTCAAGGCTGACATCGACAGCTCTTATTCTATGGTTGGTTGTCTTGAGGCGATTTTGAAGTTCCAACGACGCAGAGAATGAGTATTCCGCGAAGACGTTGATGCCTGGCTCGACACGCAATGTCAACTACGGAGAGGAAATGAACCAGTTGCTGGGGATGACGAGTGAGTGGATAGCAGATATCTTCTTCGAAGAGTACAAGTTTGCTGTGGATCCTGATACGATGCAGCACTACGATTTTATTGACGCTGGCGAGACGGTGAACGTGATTCGTGCAGACCGGACTAACCACGTCACAAAGCAGACTTGGTTGTGTGATTGCGAGTTCTCGGTTACAATGCTGCTCTCTTGTCGACACGTTCTTCTCTTCTGCAAGAAGGCCGGGGGCTATCTAACGATTCCTTATGCATCTATCCCAACCAGGTAGCTGCCATGTATTCAATGTGTGTGAGCCATGTTTTTCCAGGTATTAACCGTGTTCTGGCTGTGAATGTTCCTGTATATGGCTCCGCTCGTCAGCTTTGGACGTGGAGCTACCCGAAGGTGAAGCTCCGATGCGGTTTATATCCACGCGAGATGAAATCAAACAGAAGAAGCAAATGACTGAAAAAGACAAGTTCAAGCGAGCCCAAAACGTATTTGCACGGCTTTCCACAGAGCTGGTTGATATGACTGATGAGAAGTTTGACGTTGCTATGGATAATTTGGAGGTCTGGTGAACCACTTGCGTCAGGGAAGCTTGTATACGGTCCCCGCCTCAGCTTCAGCTGCGAGCCCAAAACGTATTTGCACGGCTTTCCACAGAGCTGGTTGATATGACTGATGAGAAGTTTGACGTTGCTATGGATAATTTGGAGGTCTGGTGGAACAACTTGCGTCAGGAAGCTTGTATACGGTCCCCGCCTCAGCTTCAGCTGCGTCAGCCAACATTAAACACGGTTTGCGGGATGAGGAGAGTGACGTTGAGCCGACACAAGTGCATGACAACACAGCCGAGGTACAAACGCATCAGGACGCGGGCGATACAGAAGATAAAGATGACCGACAGCATGATGAGGGCGAGTCTGTTACACAGGTGGATATCAAACCGTTCAACTCGCGCGCCCCTAAAGTTGGTCGACCTCGCCTTAAACGGACTCAAGTCGACTTGAAGCGTCGGGCTGAGAAGAAATCGTATAACAATGAAGGAAAGCTTCGGAAGGAGCTGCGCGGCAAAGATGTTGTACAGGTGAAGCAGTACATCGAGACAATGCAACCTCCACTCAAGGAGCTGGCTTCGTTTCTGGATACGTTTGAGATTCGATTCAAGAGGCACGAGAAGAAGCCCATGACCATTAGTATGCGCATCCCACCTGCGACGGATATACCGTATCGACTCCCACAAAGTCTGGTGAGCCGGGCACTTTCGGCGGTTGGAGCAGTTCCTGCGACGAGCGATGAGGTGGATCTAATCCATCCCGAAGTTGGCGCTCAAGGGATGCGTGTGGTCAGTATCGATCGCGTTGGTGACTACAGTGAGCAGAAGTTGTTGGCGATGCAGTACATGTGGAACATGGGCGATACATGTAAACATGGATTGCAGTGCAATGCTTGGCTTATGCGTGAAGTGGACACACTATGCTCTGGAGAGGGAGCTGATAAAGTGGCGCTTCAGCTTGCAAGTGAGTGGCCCGAGAGTTCTCTGCCTGGTTTTGAGTTTGATGTGACGTGGGCACAACTTTATTGTGGGCGGGTCGAGAGGTGGTACAATGACGTGCTCATCCACGCTTTTCTCGATACACTGGTGGACAAGTTCAAGAAGTGCGTGACGTGCTTCCTTCCAGCGATGACCGCCCCAAAACCAAGCGAAAGGGAGGCCGCGTGTCAGCAGTGAACAAGGGAGATTGTGTTTCCTCGGCGATTCGTTCAATGTTGGAGACAACCACGGCTGACTATGTGTTTATGCCAGTGAACCTGAACAGTAACCATTGGGCTTGCCTGCTGATTGACAACGTTACGGGGACCGTACCTGGATATGACAGCATGAACAAGCCTTCCAATCACAAGCTGCTGAAGCAGTTGGTTGTGGAGATCATAATGACCACGCTGACAGGTTTCGAGTCGAAGTCGGTGCACAGCCCTGTTCAGAAGGACAGTGATAACTGCGGTTTGTTTGTCTGCCTCTTCTTCTGGAAACGGTTTGGAAAGAAGCTGGCAACGACTACTCGGCTGATGGACTTTGCCGCAGACGCTGGAAAATCTTGCGCGCAATTGTAGACTTCAGCAACACGCGCAAGGATAGCAGCTTCAGCTTGAGATCTAACACTTCAATACACGTTTTACTTATACTTCAACTCTGTGATGACGAAGTTGTCATGTCCATGATTCTTCCATGTTTGGTTATGTTAAAACACGGTGAATGTCCTAGTAGAACTGAGACGTATTCATTGAATATATGAGAAGAATGATCACTTGTTTACGGACACTGCTGGGAGCAGTCTGCGACACGGTACATGCCGACAGCTGCAATCGCACATGCCGACAGCTGCAATCACCATTCAGTCTTCATTTTTCACAATGTTCCGCCAACATGAAATTTGCATGTTTCTGAAGCATGGACATACATGGAGGTAAAATGATGGCGTGATTGGTCCAGCTGTCTAGATAGAAATAGTCCAACATGGATAGAAATAGTGCAAAATTAAATATTTCCGTAAGCTATTTAGGGTGTGGAGTCCAAAACCAGACACGGGAATGACCTGGACATTTCATACCGAAAACATAGATGAAATAGTCCTAACCCTAATAAAAACATGGGCCACAGCAACGTCCTTATATAATTGACATTATTAGCCGTTTCTCGAAGTATCGGTTTGATCAGGGAGATGCAATTTCGGCACCTTGGTGAAGGGTCTGAACTTATTATCTGTACGTTACCCTCTACATCCTCTCGTCACCACGTCACAGACATTAGAACATAGAGGATGGCTATGAGAAAATAGGGTAACCACCATGCGACTTGATCATTAATTATCTGCTCCTGGCGTCAGTGACGTCGGCGTCGCGCCATTCAATGGACTCGTTACAAGCCCCGCGGCCGCCACTCGCCACCTACCAAACATCTACGAAGGGCGAGTCGCTACGGCCCGAAAACGCGCTCATGGTGGTGGAAAATAACAAACAAATGCAGACTTTGAATAGTTATCTCTCGAGCTCGCCGCAGTTCCAGCAACACCCCGACAGCCAGCACCATAATGCTGCGAAGACATTAATGGAGTTAACCGCGAGGTCTCCAACGGACGAGACAAATGAGGATGGCACAATTGCAAAGATAACTCCTCGTCAAGTTCTCCATCTCCGTCGCCATCGACGTATCCGCGGAAGAAGAAAAAACGAGTCTACAAGAAACGCAAATCCACCAACACAATAAGGAGAGAGCAGAAAATGGCTTTGCAAAAGGAGGTCGAAGAGCTGCAGACCAAGCTGGAAGCGATCAAGTTGAAAGTGCTGGCGCAGCGGGAGAGGACATGAACAAAAGCCAAGTCGTGGAAAATTCGGTTTTGCGGGAGGCGATCGAGGAACAACACCTTGCAATGGCGCACGTGCGTGCTTTGCTATCAGGACACTCACTACAGGGCATGGGCATGAATGGACTGCGGCCAATGGAGACAAGGATATGTCTGAGTGCAGATCGAGACGAGCGGCGCAGAGTCCTGTATTCGCTTCGTGATATGAAACTGCGTGAGGCCAAACGCTTTTGTGCGCGCGGAGCCATGGACTAAAGCCTACTACCCCGTACTTTCAGGAGGAGAGATATGTGACAGAAGAAGGAGATTTCTGCCTTGCTCGGTTTGAAATTACGCCACTGTGTGGTGTTAAAGGAGGAGTCCGAGCTGTATATGACGCCGTGCTGCAGGCTTCATACAACGCCGAGATTATTATCTCGGAGACGTCTGGGAACATTACCGTTCGAGAAGACGACGACCTGAAAGATGACAGCGTGGCACAGATGCGGCTTGTATCCCAAACTCCGGATGGAGTGCTTCTGGAGACGAACTTAGTTCATTTTACTGACTTTAGACAGGGCGAAAGCGAACAGGATGGATACCAAGGCAGCTACGCAATTATAGCGGCAGACTTTGTCGATGAGGACAAACTGTATCCGTACCGCCCAGATGATCGTGTGCGTCGAGATGCCACTGCTGCTATGATGGTGACCTCTTACAGGAAAGCGCCCGAGGAAGGCGATGCGAACCAGACCGCTGATGATAATTTGACGGACGGAGATGGCAATCGAGTGGTGGTAGTCTCGCGCTTGTTTTGTACAAGAGTCTGCCACACAGATCTGGTGATAAGTGAGCAAACACAGCTCAATCTTCGCGAGACTTCAACTCGTTATGCGAGCAATTTCTTAGATTGTTTGCGAGGAATACTTGGCCTCCCGACCAAATGCTTGTAAAGCCGCAGCGTCTGCACATGTTCCTCCACCTGAGTTCTGCATCATCTTATATCTTATAGAAAAGTCTGAAAAGGCTTTGAATGATATGCTGACAATCGTGCATTTCGTCGTGCACGGCAAATTCACGACTACCAAGGGCGATCCTGACGATGTGGCGGCTGCTCTCAACTCGGAGTTCTACGTCATTGATCGCTGGATCTGTTGCATTGCGGAATCTACAGTTTTTGGTGAAGTGTAGCAATACTACTTCATCGTAAACCCATTCTCATTTTGAATTTCTCACTCAATGATCCTGGCGGTTCATCGGTGAACTGCGTATGGTGCAATGGTTACTTGGTCACTTTCTCGTTGCCCGATCAGTGAGTTTGTTTTGAAGTAGGCTGCGGTTTGTGTCTGCGGATACTGCAGTTGCTGGGTGCGAAGAAAAGCGTGGACATTCTGTGGGGCGCGTCACTTTTGGACGTAGGAACGACGTTCTTGTGTGTGCTGCTTTTGGAGAACTTAGAGAATGCGTTGAGTGCAATGTCACGTTCGCGTTAAGATCATGTGTAGAAGGTTATGGAGATGCTGCAACTATTGCGCTTGAGCAAGCGGAGCATTTTAGCAATCTCCAGTTCGCCATTCCTTTCAATTTACACAGGACAAGGAAAGAAATACGAAATGGTCTTTGATTGACGCATTTATTGTTGCTTGTGAACGTGGGAACCCAGACGTGCTTTAACTGCTGCTTTCATGTTCGGTCTTCGTCAAAGTCATTCGTGACTATTGTTGCAGCAGTGGAAGGGGACAAGTTTGTCTTTGTATTGTATCGCGATTCTAAGTTCAAACTCTTTCCGGAACATGATGGCGTTTTCAACTGCTTAACACTGCTTTCACTCGATAAATGCGCAATCTCAGCCCACCTATAGATGAAAAATGATTTTTCAGTGGTTCGCTTAGAAGGCTGGGTGGCCGCAGCGATGGATAGCGGCTGCCATGCACGGAAACGACAAGGCAACGGATGGAACTGTAAGGGAGGGATGGTTGACTATTGTCAAGTGCTTACACACGAATCGCTTGGAGAGCTATATGCTTAATACAATGAATCTCGCAGCCCACAATAATCATTTTAAGGTGGCGCATTTTATTCGCTCGCATCGCTAGGACGCCTACATCGACGACGAGATGGCAACATCGGACACCATTCGCATATGCACCTTGTGCAAACAACCTGCATTTTTCTTTAGACGTGTGTATTAAATGCATACAGTCCTACTGCGTAGCAGTTGAGGAGTCTACATGTAGGATATACGGACAACAGGTGTGGACGATGAAATGCTTGCTCATAATTTAAATCAGATGGGGGTGCTTGAGTCCTTTTGAGTCCTTTCACTCTCCTTGGCCACTCAGTGCTTGGATATTTCTCCACGATGCTGCGTCTTGCAGTTTAGAATACACCACTGTAGTAGCAGTCCCTTTAGGCGGTCTGGGCCTTCGGCTGCGTGGTGATCATCTTGGTGGTGGTGGTCACGGGCGCCCATTCCTGCAATTGCACGACAGCAACCTGAAACGTCAGTAAGTTGAAGTTACGTCAAAGGCAACTTCTGGCGGCCGTACCGGGACGATCGGGCCCAGATCGATGTCGTCGGACTCCCAGCTCACGACGCTGTGCACCGACGGGATCGTGTGGTCCAGCACGTACACCAGCACCTGCGTGAGCTGGCCGAGCATGGCGTCTCCGAGCTCCAGGGTCGAGTGCGGCGCGTACGGCATCTTCAACTTTTGGTTGGGTGTGCTTGTCTTGCTTTTGGACTTGGTCTTGACGACGCAAATTGGTAACTGAGCTTTGCAAGCGACAGTGTCCGTTGCCGCCTTTAGCTGCAGATTGCTTGCGTCGACCAAAACGTGAGCCTCCTTACTGCAACTTACGTTTTTCTTTTGCGCGGTATCTTTGTCCCGCGGGACGACAGAAAAGACGCCACCCTTTGCTGCCCCAAGCACTTGCGATTTGTATGCGGGACCGACGTCCTTTCGTGCGCAATGGCATCGATGGCTGCAGATATATATATATATGATATATATATCGCAATGGTATCGCCAAGATCCACGACAGAAAGCGAGAAGTGTTGCAGACCCGGTCTTCAAGCTTCAAGTCTTCTATGACATCGCAGTAATTTACCGCCAAAATCCACGACACCAAGTTGTGCTCTCTGTTGCAGACGCGGTCTTCAATATGCGAGTCGCTTGTTCTTGCGCCAGTCTTTGAGAAAATGTCTCCTTTCGGGGTGCCGAAGTGTCGAGGTGACGCCGGCGTGATCACTAAGTCGGCCTCACCATGTGACGAGCGACCGGCGCTGTCTATGCTAGCCAAAATGGGGAGTCGCGGCGGGTACAGCGGGACCTCGCGGCTGCGGCGGGCACATCCGCGACCGATTGGCCTTTTGAATGTCCCGCATTTTATGCTCTTAGGAATCGCTTGTTTGCAATGCAGGAGTGCCGATGGACGCGAAACCATCTTCAGTTTCGCGATCAAAATAAGTAGCCGCGTTCCTGGCGCATCGTGCACCAGGCAGAAAGCGTTGACGACACATTGCGGAGAAACACGATCCGCACGCGCCACCGAGAGCCGTCACGCTACGGCGCCGAACAAAGATGTCAATTTCTGAAGTTGCCGCAGAAAATGCAGCAACAACGACAGTGGTGTGGTGCTTGGTGAGCGTCCATCGTCGAAATCGATGGCGTCTCGTCACCTGGACGTCGGCAGACTACAGTAATCTTTCTCAATAAGTAACATGATATGACATAAGATCTGCCAGAGAAATCAAGTAATAGAGGCCGTACTAGTTCAGATGGTCGACGGAAAAGGTATTAATACATGATCTCACAGGTTTATCAGCTGTGACCCGTTACATTGAGGCAGACTACTGTATGTTTGACCGAAAAAGGAGAACAAAGATACTTCTCCTTGCCTGCTTATAACTCAGTAGTTGAAGACTGGATTGTGTGGGACATAAAAGAAGTCAAAGTCTACTTGATAGACTATCAGGTCCACTTGATAACAACGATCGACTAGATAGCACGAAATCAGTCGCAGCAAGCAGTCACTCGGAAGTGATTGCTCAACTTGCAACGCCAAGCACAACTTCGATTGCGTTCGCTCGGATCCTACGACTACATGTATGTATACATGTATCTGGCAAGTGTTGCAGCCTGGAGTTGTTTGACGGCCACTGCAAGCTTTGGTCCTGATTGCATCTTGATCGGACCGTTTACCCCCACTTGCGAGCAGTGAACGCGGACGCCCCGAATGACGACGGCGCGCCGGCCACCTCTTGGGAGCTGGAATCTCACCGAGATTCCTGATGTCCCTCCGAGGCCTTCAATTGTCGTCTAAACTTGTTTGCGGCGCTGGAGTGCCGTTGCACTCAGTCTAATGCGAGACTTTTTGAGCGACACGCTCGCGCTGTCACGCCCGCGATTGCCTTCAACGCGACACGCGGGGCACGGCCGTTCTTTTGACTCGGGGACAATCGCACCAAATGATGACCATGACCAGCAACACACGAACACTCTCGTCCACCGATTTCGCACCAAGCAGCCTTTGCCTTTAACGAATATTATTCCCACTTCAACTTCGTCCAATTCGCTTTATCCTCCCTCAGTCCCAGAAAAGTATCGTGCTACGAGAAAGGCCAAAATACCTAAACCAAGCTTTCGGAAAATGCCTAATTGGAGAGTCGAAAATAGCAATTTCATACAGGCAACACGCGTCTTGGACGCCTTGAAGTGAAGACACCGACAGCGAGGCCGAGGCCATATCCGCTATGCAGCTGTGTACTTACTTGCTCCGTACGATAATAGGCGTTGAAGACCCTGTTCTGAGGGCTCCTTAACTGCAACCAAGTATAAATGTGTTGCCTAATCCAAGATCTGGGTGACCCAGTGGGTCCTACATTTCTTTCACCAAAGCCTAATCTGACGATAAAGAGGGAGCCAAGTCTTGACAAAACAGGCTGAAAGCCAACTTTATAGACAATCTTCTTCTTAGTGGTATCCCATATAGTGATACCCTCTGGTTAGTGCGGAGAGACCCCCTCCCAATGACCATGGTTCACAAAACCAAGTCAAGACTTCCTCAGACCTCTAGATTGTGCTTTGTGATACGTACAAATAATTTGCATATCACTAACCAAAGGTGCTTAACTATTGAAGTCGGTCATTCCGTGAGCGAAGAAGTCTACCAAGGGCAGTTGCTGTTTACACCCTCGCTTTCTGCCCAACTCCTCTCTAAACGCACTCTGCATCGATCGGAAGCCTCTCACTGCCACGGATGGCAGGTACAAAGCATCAGCGTGAATAAAGAGCTTTGCCATCCATCCACTGCCGTCGCTCCTGTAGCTCCTCAGCTGTAAGGTTTGCTGTCACCACCGTACCAACCATCTCTTGCAGGTGTTCCTCATTACACTCAAGGCTGTCCTTCTCAACCTCAGCCGAAATCACACCCTGAAAATGAAGGCGCGCAAGCTGGAACGTCTTCTGAGCCCAGTGGGCAAGATGACTTTGACTGGCAGAGGGATAGTCGTCCTTATCTGCAGCCGCTGAACATTGGTGAGCCTGATGCGGGTGCTGGCTGGCTGGTGGGCGATGACATAGTGTTAGCTTCAGAAATGAGCTTCGACCAGTAAGCTGAACCACGATGTCGCCAGCAGAAGCCAAACCACAGCTACCAATGTCAATTGTACCCCTTACACGGTACAATCCTTGATAGTGATACCTCTTTTAGTGATAAATATATATTCACTAAGAAGAGGATTATCTGTTCCTGCAGGGGCATTTCATCCACTCACCGGCGCCCAGCCACTGGCTGCCGTGTTCAAGGCCATCCGTCAACAGCGTCCAGTCCAGTCTAACACAGTCAGTCGTTGCCTTCCTCATCACCATGACCGACGCCGTCCCCACGGGCGTGAAGCTCAACGCCAGCACCATCGCCGAGCCCTTCAGCCTGGCCGTGCGCCAGTACATCGAGCAGGAGATGGGCGGCCAGGGCCCGCGGCTCGTGGGGCTGCTGGCCCACGGCGACCCGGCCGCCAAGAAATACGCCGAGTGGACGGGCAAAGCCTGCGCGCGCGACGGCATCCGCTACGAGCTGCGCGAGGTGCATAAGGAGCAGCTGCTGGAGGCGCTGGAGCAGGCCAACCACGACCCGGACGTGCACGGCATCCTGGTGTACTACCCGTGCTTCGGCCCCTTCCCGAGCTTCTTCGGCGGCTCCATGGACGACTTTCTGCGCGACAGCATCTCCATCAAGAAGGACGTCGAGGGTCTGTGCCAGTTCTACCGCGGCAATCTCTACCGCAACATCCGCTACGTGGGCGACGAGCAGACGCAAAAGTGTGTGCTGCCCTGCACGCCACTGGCCATCGTCAAGATCCTCGAGCACATTGGCGTGTACGACAAGAGCAAGGCCGACGGCAACCACCTCGAGGGTGTCAACATCACGGTCATCAACCGCAGCGACATTGTCGGCCGCCCGCTGGCCGCCATGCTGGCGAACGACGGCGCCGACGTGTACAGCGCCGACATCGACTCGCTCTACCTGTTCCGTCGCGGCAAGCTCATCCCGAGCGAGGAGACGCAGGAGACGGCGTGCAAGAAGTCCCGCGTGATCATTACGGGCGTGCCCGTCAAGAGCTACAAGCTGCCGCTTGAGTGGGTGAGCGAGAACACGGTTGTGATCAATGTCGCGTCCTTCAAGAACGTGGACGAGGCCGAGCTGCTCAAGATCCCGGGCGTGCACTACGTGCCCCTCGTCGGCAAGGTCACGGTGGCCATGCTGGAGCGCAATCTCCTGCGTCTGTACGAGAACTTCCACTGGAAGCCCAAGAAGGTCTGGCAGTAGAGTTGCTGGCGTCGCTAGACAAGGCTAGAGCGCTTGTCGACCTACCTCTGTGAGGCGCCTTGCGTGTTGCACAATGCATAAAATTTCCCCCACGGTTATTTGATGGTTGGATGTTGCATGCTATACCTTCAACCTTGCTGTCGTGATGCTGAATGATCGTTTTGGTGGTACAGACCACCGGTCACTGACGTTTCCACGTTCACACAGCACCGTGTATTTTTAAAGCACGAATACTGGAAACAAGAGCACTGCACGCCACCGACAGTCACAACTATACTGCATACAAGGCATCAGCTATCGATTATATGCTACCCAGCTGCAGAACATTTAGAAGGACTCCTTCCGCTTCTCAAGCTGTCTTGGTATCTGGACGCTTGACGACCTTTACATGCAACGTACTGGACATTGTAGTCTCACCCCGCTCACTTAGAGCTTTCACATCAAGGGTGTGTCGAGCCACACCGAGCCCACGAAGCAATAAATTACCGTCGCTGACAAACGTCTTCTTCACGTAAAAAGCTTCGTCCACAAACACTTCGAGCGCGTGCACGTTCACGGCAGCGTATTCCAGCACGATGGACCGACCCAGTTCGAACGTCGCGCCTTCGTTGGGTGACGTAAGTGTAAGGTGCATGTGCTCCTTCGACTCGGACGTGCTGGCTCCCGGACGTAAATGCTCTGCTCAAATGCCTTAAACTCTTCGATTAACCCAGGGATTGGAATGCTCACGTCAAGATGAAGCTTAAACTTCTTGGCGTCTGAAGCTTCATCGTTGGAGCGTGCGAATCTCCTCAAGGGGATCGGTACACGCACCGTGCGATTCAGAGCATCGGCTGCATTGTTCTCACCGAGCGCCAAAAGCCGATCTCCGACGCAATAACCTCGTCGTCTAATGATACACGGTAGCTGAACACCTCGGCCCCGTATTGATAAAGCGCGTCTGTTGGAAAGTTCATCAACTGCCACTCGAATACGATGCCTTGAGGAGTGATCTGCGAGTCGTTCACTGGGTTCACGATACCAACAGACACGTTGGAAATGTCGTACGCTGTATAAAGCGCCTCATAGTCCGGTAGAGGCACCATCAGCGGATGGAAGAAGCTGTACACACTCGCCACGATGTACGCGACCAGCACCGTCGTCACACACCCGACGTATAGAAACTCTTCCAGCGTCACTCCAGCCGCCAGTCTTTCCTCTTTCTTCTCTGACATCCTGTTTGCCTTCGCCTTCGTAATCGCTGAAGCAGATCGGCTCTCACTCGATCTCCTCTTCTTGGTCCTCGTCCGCTCCACCCCTGGTTGCTGCTTCTCCGCTGCGTCTTCTGCCACCGGAGCGCAGTCGTCCTCGTGCTCGGCCTCCTGACTACTGCCACCATTGGCCTCTGTCTTGCTCTTTAAGCCTGCAACTGCCTTGCTGTTGTCAGCAGGTGCAACCTCATCAACCTCTTCCTCGTCACTGTCGGAAAGCGGCTCCAGCTCCGGTGGCTCGTCCTGCAGACTGCTCTCGACTCCTTCGCTTGGTGGCGCAGTGTCTGTGGGCGGCGGAGCGGGCGTGGAGCCCAGCAGGAAGGCCAGCACGGCGTTCGGGTCCTCGGCCTCGGACATTGCCACTCGATTGGGTGATGACCATCAAACAGCGGAAGGTCGCGGTATCTTTTCGACCAGGATCGCGTGTGTGCACCACACCATCGAGTCAGACTCAAGTTGGTGATCCCCAGTGTGAAGGACGTAAGCATTCGACTTGCCACAAACAGCGAATCTAGTCCGTGGTTTTTGGCTTAATATCCAGTCCGGTCTCGCCCCAAATCGCTTGATTTCATCGTGGTGGGTTTGACGAAAGTCTCTGTGTTGCACGACCATCTGCCAGACTTGTCGGCCACAACTCGATCGAGAAAGAATCGGTCTGTTTTTCCTTTTGACGGCGTAGTTACTGCCATTCGATGCAAATGGCTTCGCCAAGCCAAGCATCGACGTTGCACGGACTTCACATGGGCTTCACGAGTCGCCCAGCCTTTCGCGGAGAACAGTTTTAGGCTAATAGGTAGATTTTGCCTCCCGCGACGAACCTGCTGCTAAAACAGAAGTCCATACAAAATCCGAGAAGTGTGGACCACACCGCTGCCTAAATTTACATAAACCAGACATGAAGACTGAATTTAGCCGTTAAAGCCTCGTTTTATGGCCGCCGTCGCGCGACGAATTGTTGGCGTCATGTCGCTGGTACTGTACTCGGCACTCTTCCTCCCCTCGTGCCAGTTCCTCTCTCCCTCTGCACCGAGCATAAGTGCAAACCAGCACTTGTCGACGTCCAACAAGCGACAGAAGCGCGCCCCGTCGCGTTAGGTAAATCTCTCGATTCTCTAAAGCGAGAGGGGCCATGGCAAGCGGACAGTCCGTATTCAAGGGCGCGTTAGGCTGGGACGACTGGATCTGGTGGGTCGTGATTGGCGCCGTGGCGCTCATCATCCTGCTGCTATTGGTCTGCTGCTGCGTCTGCATGCAGCGCGCCAAGCGGAAAGGACACGAGGAGGCGTTGGCGTCAGTACAAGCGAGACAGCGACTAACTCAAGAGCGGGAGCAGGCCGAGCACCTGCAACAGCAGCGCTACCAGCAACAAGCGCAGTTGGCCAACAATAACAACCCGAACCTGAACGCGAACGGCTATCAACCACCCAGTTTCGGGTACTCCAACAAGCCCGTGGCCGTGCCACTCGCGCCACCACCCAACCGGAAAAACCTCGGCCCGCAGGTGGCTGCCAATGGGTACGCGTCGGATAACTCCACCGTCCACTCGCACTCGCGCCACAGTGAGCAGTTCGCGAAACCGTACCCACCTCTCCCCAGCAACCAGGCTCCTGCTCCACAACGCGCGTACCAGGGGCCGTCCAAGTGGTACACTGCCGGTCCCCAACCGAGTCCGCTCAGCCATGGCTACGAAGCCCATGCGCCCCGGCTCAGCGACCACAATTCGAGTTTCGGGTACGAACCGCCAAACAGCAGCCAGTACCCGGACAGCATGCGCTACGAAGACCCGTACCCGACGGGCGGGGGCCCCGACGGCGTCCCGTTCATGTCGGTCACGTCCCCATCCGCCTCCAAGAGCTTGCAGCAGAACCGAAAGCGCGGCGTGAAGCTGCAGCAGCCGCAGCCCTCGAGCGAGTCGGAGCAACTCCCAGCGCCCGTGGTGGTTCCTCGATACACACGAGCGCCGCCCAGTCCGTCAGAGGCGCGGGCCAGCGTTGGGTCTGGATCAGGGGCCACGTTGCAGGCGAGGATCGAGGCGCTGCGCTCTGCAGACAGCAACGACATGGTGCACTCGAGGATCAGCGTGACGCCCAGTGAGTTGGAGTCGGGACGGTCGGGCGGCAGAGCACCATCCAACTGCCACGTACATTGGCGCAGCAGGAGTCGTACGCGTCGGGGTCCACCCGACGATCAGGTCTATTGGCTGGCAGTGTCTTGTCTCCCAAGTCGTCGGCGCTGTCCTCGCCCAGTGGCCTTGAGAGCGCTCGCAGTTACGAGACGTTTGACCCCGAGGAGTTTGAGAGCCCCAAGTCGTCCAAGCTGAGCCCGGGGCTGGCGCATAACTCGAGTCGATCCATTGGAAGCGACTACTCGCATGGCCAGTTTGAGGACGCCGAGAGCTTCACGAGGCACAATGTGAAGACAGTGACGCCCAGGAAACCCTCGCGCGAGGACAACGTCTCGTTTAACAGTCGAGACTCGGTCGAGTTTTGAGCTAGACAAGTAACAGATAGCAGGGATGGAAAGCCTGCCACCTCCTGATGAGCACAAAGACAGGAGAGTCTGCAGCTCGGCGCAACGCATTGGAGACGCCAGCGAGGCCCAGGTATCATAATAGTCGTATCTAATGTTACTCTAGTTTTTGACAAGTATCACGCAGTGTTCAACTACCGGTAGCTTCCAGCATTTACCACCATCGAGCGTGCACTACCGGAACCCGTTGACAATGGTGGCAACGCTGCTGCCAAGCTGGTGAGTCCTCCGCTGAGTCCACCCCGCGCGTCTTCAACTGGTCTGTTGGTCTGCCTCAGCCCCACACTGCTACTGGAGTAGGTGCTACTGTTATTACCTCCATCATCTCGATTGGCAAACGCCACCGTCTGCTGCAAGAACGTGTCGAAAGCTCCAGACGGCTCCATCGACAGCGGCTCGGCCCTCTGACCACAACAAGAGCTCAGTCAGTACAAATCTCCACCTCGTCACTTCATCTCAACTCACCGACTCGACGAACGAGACCGTCCGGAACTCTGAAAAACTCATGGGTCCCGTCGTCTTCTGCTTCTTGTTCCTCGCCACCAGGTCCTTCTTGGTGCCGACCACCAGCTTGGGCAGCGCACTCAGCGACGGGAAGTCGCTCTCCTGGTTCATGGAGGGCACCACGCAGCCTTTCAGCCTCTGGGTGCGCAGGAGCTCCTGCCACCAGTTGCGCAGGTGCTCGCCGCTCTTGGCGTTGCTCAGGTCGTGCACCAAGATCACTCCGTGCACGTCGTGGTAGAAGGCGGCTCGGCTGAGCTCAAACTTGCGGTGACCCCCACGTCCAGGAACTCCATGAACACTTGGCGACCTGATGGCCCCAAGGAGCGCAGCAGCACGTGCACGTCGCAGCCAGTGGTCCAGAGCGCCGGCGACGTGTCCTCAGCGACGTCACCAGGACAGTTGGCGCGACAGAGCGCCTGCAGCAGCGTCGTCTTGCCCACGCCCGAGTCCCCACGACCAGCACGCGCACACTCGGCGTCTCCATGGCGATATCAATAATGACAGGGTTTAATCTCTACTACCTTGTAACCTGTCATATTAGATAAAACAATTAGAATGATGAATATATAAAAGATAGCAGTATTACATCGTACTTAAGTGACGTATATAAGGGTTTGTATGTGAGAGGGGCGATGGTGAGCAGCTCCGTTACCGTCAAAGTCGATAGAGATAACTGAGACGATGGCGGACGAGTGGGCGTACGAGGAGGCCTCGGACGACGAGAAGCTGCAGATCGCGCAGCGCTTCCTGCTGGCGAGTCCCCCGGCCAGATCCACGAGGTGCTGCGTGACGTGGCCAAGCTGGTGCCGGCGCGTGTGCTGCCCGACGTGGCGCTGCGGGGCGCTTTGCACGCCTACAACGTCAAGACCAGTCTGCCTGTGGACGTGCCGGACGCCGACTACAAGGCAGGTTTTAGGGTCTTCCACTAGGATTTTTAGTGAAAACTTTAGCTAGTTGAGGAGAGGAGATGGAGGGCGTTGCAAGGAGCTTAAGCGCGGCGGTAAACGCTTCCTAGAAGCGGAGATATTAAACGTTTGGTGCTGTGGGGTTTTGTGTGAGCAGATCTTGATCTGCAAGGAGGGAGAAGTGGACGCCGCGCACTACGTTGACCCTATTGGCAACCGCGTGCTGGGCTTCGACCACATCAAGCAGCAGGTTGTGGCGGAAGATGTGGCGGAGATGCCCGAGAGCCTCGTGACGGACTTTGAGAAGGAGCGGTGAGCTGAGTTGAGAGCATCTTGATGCTGCAATGACATCTTCTAGGGATCATTGCTGCATGATACAGCTACTGTTGAGTGTATTGTGTCTGATGGAGTGCAATTGCGGTTGGGTGATTACAGTCAGGAGGTGCAGAAGACGCTGCAGTCGTATCTGCAGTTCGAGTACATGCACGGGTGAGGATCGACTGTGAGGTGAGGAGAAGGTTGTTCGTTATCATAAATTGATGTGTTGGATTGTCGTGTGAAGAGGAACTGCTGGAGTGTACGTGGTGGGCTCGAAGCTCGTGGTGAACCTGTGCACGGAGCGCATTAACCTGCGCAACTTCTGGGGTGGACGCTGGAAGTCGCGATGGGAGTTGGACTTGACAGCTAACCCAGCTAAGGTCACTGGCAACATTGAGCTGCATGTGCACTACTTCGAGAACGGCAACCTCCAGCTGCAGAGCTCCAAGCAAGTCGAGGAGGAGATTACGATCCAGCGTCCCAACGGACTAGGTGATGCCTTGCTGCGCGTCATGAAGGAGACTGAGGATGACCTGCAGACCAACCTTGAGGACATGTACATTAACATGTCCGAGGAGACGTTCAAGGAGATGCGTCGTGTCATGCCTGGTATGTTTCCCAGCGTCGAAGAACTTACATGTATTTGAGTTTAACTTGCTGTGGTTATTTCTTTTTTGCAGTGACTCAAACCAAGATGGAGTGGAGTTTGCATGCGCACCGCACGGCCAAAGATCTTGCGCGCAAGTAAAGTGCGAGAGCGTTTTGAAACCGGTTAAATTCTGATGAGCACGGACAAGACCAAAACAACGAAAGTGCGTAAACGCAACATGAAATGTGATCTTGACGATTTGGAGTGCCGATTGTTTGGCTTGTTATAGGTTTGAGCGCTACCCACTTACCTCGAGCGCTTCAAGCATTTCATTTTCGCCCGTCTGGAAATTAGCGAGCTGCCACGACAATTTCCAAATGTGCACGACTCCATCAGCGTCACCTGCAGCTAGGAAATTGCGCTGCCTTGGGTTGAAGTCCAATGCGAACATTGGTGCAGCTGTCTTGGAAGCTGATGCAGCGGTGCCGTTAGCTGTTGACGACGACGTATTTGATGTGGACGCAGCTGTGGAGCCAGCAGACCCAGTTGCGGGGTCTTTGCCGCTAAGAACCAGTGTCGGCCCAACGCGGTCGACCTTGAGGTCGTAGACGTAGACGTTGCCATCCTCACAGGCAGCAGCAAAGCCATTGGGCGTGTGCAGGACCACTCAGCAGCGTAGAGATAGGCAGCTGATGGAGCGACCTCAAGTGATAGCAGTGGTTCTCGCTGGATGGTTGAGTATATTCGTGCGGTGCCGTCTGCTGATGCCGTGAGGAATAAACTCTTCCGGAAGGGCGAGAAGCTCACATCGTACACGGAGCGGTGTGAGACTCGAAGACGAAGTCCATCGCGTTTGGGAAGATTCCTGACGGGTCTAGTTTGGCCTCATACACAGTGGCGAGCGTCACTTCCTTGCTGCGTTTTCCGGTAGCGCATGCCTCCACCTGTCGACGCGCCGCAGGGATTTTGAAGTTGCCAGTTTGCTCACCAGCCGTGCTGCTGTGGCCGTCCACTTTTTCTCGCCCTTGAAGTCCGAAGAACGAACGTTGTTGCCGCCCTTAGCAAAACATCGAGCAACCACACCACCCTCAGAGCCAACAACGAAAGCGCGACTAGCTTTATCAATGCTGCTAAAGCCCAACGCTTTACCGCCGATCACAGGTGCTCGATTTTCGTCGTTGTTGCTGCTTCGTCCTCCACCTTGGGGCATATGCATGACGTAGCCCTCGACAGGGAATGCAAGCTTGTCCTTAACGCGCCAGAAGAGGATCTTGCCGTCACCGCTGACACTGGCGATCTGAAAAAATGAAACAAGCACACAGGCATCCTGTCAGTTATTAGGCCACAGCACGACTTGCCGATGTACCTTACGTTGTAGTCTGCACTTTGATGTCATAGACCCAAGCGACCTTGGTGACTGGTTCGCGGTGGAAGTAGTCTCCGATACCTGATGAGAGGAATCGGTAGTCGCTTGGTTCTGTGTCCCAGACGAAGACTTCCCCGTTGAAGGACCCGGCAGCTATGATAGCTGGGTTTTGCGGGTGGAATGCCACGCACATGAGCCCACTCTACATCAACAAGGTGTCTCGTCAGACGCAATCGCAACTAGACTAGTCTTATGATTCACTCACCGATGTTTCAAGCACTAGCGAGGGCTTTTGCGGATTGAGGTCACTCTGGAATACACTCCACAAACAGAGAGCGGAGCGGTAATTGCACCATCCCGAGTGATCAAACCGTCCGTAGGATGCAGCAATGACTGAGCCCGTCGCATTCCACGACACGCCGGTGCACGATAATCTCAGTGAAGTTCCTTCTTTAGTGCCAATTGACGTTGCTGTGCCTTGCTGCGGCTGGAAGTACGCGTCGTAGTCGAACTGCAAACGAAAGAGCTTTGATATATCCTTCTCCTCCGACTCCTCCAGATATCGCTCCAGTCCTGAATCCAATCAATCACAGAGATACTAGTTAGACAGAGAGTACAAAGTGTTTGGGATGAGTATGAGCTAATCCACGAACCGCTGAAGCAGGAGCTCGTTTGCCCGTTCTTGGACATTTCTTGCAACATGAGGCCGCCCACTCGTTGCAGACACTCCATTGCTCGTCGTTGATCCTCCTCCTGCGTGTCGGAGACTCCATCTTTACTGGATTTGGATTTCGTCTGAGCTTGACCAGTCTGTGTGGAGCTCGAAGTCGTCGCGTCCTCAGTCTGCGCCTCGTCCTCGATGGTCTCGATTGGCACCGTCTGAGCACACACTTCTGTCGTATGCTTGGTTCGCTTGGCCTTGAAGTGAGCACTGCCCAACGTCACGTCCTGGAACATGATTGTACAGAATCAATTGGCTCGATATCAAGTGTGTCTATGCTCGCGTCCGTTCACGCCTCTTCATGATCGCTCTCTGAAGATACGCCAATCCGTCTGGTTGAGTATAACTTCAACATGAGCATCTTATTGATTAAGCTACGTCGAGACAAGTGGACGGATGACTAACACATGCAATGTAGAGATGTTGCTCAAGACTCATGACATGACTCATGAGTACGTGGAAATGGCGAAAGCGAGCACCCGAAGGCCTTCCTGCTAGCAGCTCAACTTATTTTCGGTTCGAGAAGCTGCAACAGCCTCTCGATCAATTTCGTTTGTTCCTTGCGGTCCTTCTTGCGCTCTTCTCGCTCGAACTCGAGGTCCAGCCGTCTTTGCTTCGTGCGCTCCTCTTCGATCTGCAGTTCGAGGCGACGCTGCTTCGTTAGCTCTTCAACCTCGCTGAAGCGAGCTTCGTGGGCTTGTTCCGCAAGGTTCTGCTGCATCCGCATAAAGTCAGCGAACGTCCTTTTCAGCTCCGGAAGAACAGCCAACCAAGTTGAGTCTGTGGTCTGGTCTTCGTCCTGAAACTCAGTTTGAGCCGTACTACTTTCATCGTTAGGAGTTTCATTGTCTGAGTCCGGCCTTATGTTTTGCTCTCGTTGTTCAGTCTCGACTGTGTTGTTTGGCTCTACATCGCTGGAACTGACACGTGCTGAGTCTGACTCCACATCTTGGTCTCGTCTTTCAGTTCGTGTTGAGTTACTTTTCTCGGTGCCATCTCTAGTGCGGCGTTTGCCGAGGGCAGTGCACGGTGCTTTTGCGTGTGTCTCTTTAATTATGTAGCACGATTTCGTATGAGCGTTCAATGTGGAGGTGCCTTTTCCACTGGCGAATGTGTATACCCGAAAGCATGCCCTGCACGCAACAAACTCCGTTTCCAGAGCAATGAATCGAGCACCCGTTTCTTTCTCGATGACGTGTGAAAAGTAATCCCAGCACTTCGATCTAGTCGATGACGAATCGGCCTCCATGGCCAATGTCGGGTTATCTGAATTGGCTGCCAGCTCGCGCTGGATAGCGTCCTTGACCGCTGCCAACTCTTTGTGTGAACGAATCTTCTGCAGTTTCTGTTGGTGCCCGTTATCCAAACCGTGGTTACGTGAGTTGGCCACTTGAGTGTCATCACGTTGACGAGTACCGACAACAGATGAGTTCATGTCGCCCACGAACAAAACTTCGAACCGAGAGGAACCCAATGCGTGGAGCCCAACGGGAGAATAGCGAAATGGCGGACAGCTCGGCCAACCATTGAAAAGTTTAGGTTGACCGTAACCAGCCAATGGGTAACCATTCCCCTTAGTTTCAGTCAATGGGTAGCAATCAAGTACGGTCAACTGACGCAGCTCTGTATCCATCACAATAATGAATGAAGTCTGCAACTTGCCAGTTCGCATGTGTCGAGGCGTTCGTCCATTTGATGGGGTAGGCATAAGTTGGGCTCCTGTTTAATTTCGCGGTCCCAAGTATACTCGAGTTGATCCGGATGCTCGATTTCTGGCGGTCGACTATTTTACCCCCGACCAAGTTGAAGTAGATGAACATCATCTTCATAAGGGAAGGAAGCCGGCGGTCCATTCCTGCAAGTCATGCTGACAGTCGCAAACGTTATCCTGCACGGCAAGTTCGTCACCGTCACCCATGACGCAGAAGACATCGCTATCAGCCTCATTTCGGACTTTTTAGTTAAAGGCATTTCCATCAATGAGGCCTGCGAGCTCAGCCGCATATGGGTCATCACTCATTAGCTTTGCTGAATTTCGTGTGGGCCAGAGGGCTGGAGATATCTCAACTTCGAAATGGAGTTTGGCAAAACTTCTGCATACCGAGCCTCACTTTTGTCAATGGGTCTTTTCGAAGGTTGTGGTGCAGGCCGTCTGTTGAGCTGACCTGGATATGGTACAGTGGTTGATCAACCGTTTTTCTGACGGTCGGGCAGACGCTAAGGTGCTGGGAGCGAAAATTCTCGGTGCTCCAATTGCTGGAGAGTGATCGACGAATTGACTGGAGACTGTGTCTGGACAAGACGAAATTTCGCTACATGGTACGTTTATCCGGAATGTGGACGGGCGGCACATCCAGGAAAACGAGTTTTGCACGAGTGAATGAATAGTCCTGAGGCAGTCGCCGAATGTACGCCACGCGTAGCTCGCCGTCAAGGCCACCAAAGTAGTCAGTTCTCATTTTTCGCGGTGAGACAGAAGTCACTTTCAGACACAGCTGTTTTCTACCCTTCGGTATACTTTCCTGCGACGACTACGTTCTCCTACTTCCTGAGGATGCACCCGGCCTCAATGAGCCCGCGTACGGGAAGGTAACGACCCTTTCAGGGTCATCATGAGCCACCCCAACACAGCGGTGCACTGGTCAGTGTCCAGGAGATCGCGGCTGAGCGAGTCACGACCGCGTCCGACGCAAGGGGCGCACAACCCGGGCGCTGGCTTCGAAACCGGTGGCAGCGCACCTGTCGCTAGGGTGAGTTTACGGTCAATTCATCAGCGTGACGTCAACAGGCGTGTAACTACGTCACGGGTACACAGTCTCCGAGTGCGCGATCAAGAAGTTAGTCCAGTCGGACCCATTCATTGTCCTCCTACTCTGAAACGTGCTGTTGCCAAGTCGCTATCGTGCATCTAAGATACGGCAGACACATTGCTCCGTCCTGGACAAACTGCTCGGTGACTCTGAGCGACGCCACCTAAAGGCGTCCCGGAATATCTCAACGATTCTTACCACAATCGTCCTAGACGACGAAATTCCAGCATCCGACAGTCTACGGTCGTAGATTGAAGTCACTAGCGGTGTGGAGCGCACCATCCCGTTACAACATGCGGTCGACTTTGTCTACGTGACGGAGTAATGCGCGACGCATCTCAAGGTCCATTCGTGACAGCATTGGTGCTTCGTTCTGCTGCCCACCAGGAACTGGCTCTTCCGCGGATGCGGCTGGAGCCCCTCGTCGGAGGTGGCATCGTCTGACTCCTTCTTAGACCCTGCGACCAATGCGATGGATGAAGCGCCGAGCACGTCGCGGCCACGGGAAGCGGTGCAGCCTCTACCGCCACGACACGGCAGCGCACCGTCCGAGGAGAATAGCCCGGACACCCCGGATGGGAGCTATCACGCCCGCATAGTCCGAGCACTGGCGTCCCAACCTGAGCTCCCTTGGCCTACCTCGACAGCACGGACGCGTCTGTCGAGCCAGAACAAAACGACAACGCCTCGATGGGCAACGGACTACCTCGGCTCCGGACAAGGCGTCCAAATACAGCTTCAGGCCCACATCGCGCCAGTTTGCAGTGCACGAGATCATGGCGTCATCGGCGGCCACAGGTAGGTCAGCTGACGACTTCATGGATATATTGATCTCGCATTTCGCAGCCAGTTTGCCACGCATCCGGCGGTGCTGATCCGGTTGTGCGACTTCCAGTTTGGAACACGTGGGCTCTCCATGATGCACTTCAGCTTTATAAATCGAGTGAGCAAGATGAGCTGGGTCAAAAGTCGCAAGGCCAACATGCTTAACGGTGTCGCTCTTCCCGAAGTCACCGCACCTGCCTCGACTGACGATATTGCGGCGGCTCTGAGCAGCTTGCAGGCGTACTGTAATACGTTCATGGCTTCTGAGGTTGGGGACCTGGTCAGGAGCCTCCATGCGTTCGTCCCGCAAGAAGTTCCAGATGTATGGTCGGCACAAGACCTGCAGCACTTTGTCTTCTGGATCGATGGGGTGCTGGAAGCATTCCGAGATGCGGCGGTCCACGACCTGAGTAATGGTGATAAAACCAGGCGCGGCGTTCAAACTATCGTCGGTCTAATTTCGAGGCCATGGTTCAGCTGCTGACGCAACTTCGGCTACTCGGGCTCCTGCGGGCGACTCCCGCCCCGCAGCAGCAGCACCAGCGATTGGCTAACCGGACTCGCGTTGTCGAAGCTGCGGCGACTGGGCGCCGTCGCCAGGACCAGTCGTCGCGACTATCACGACATCAATTTGAAGGCCGGGAAGCATCCAGTCAGCTCCAACACGTGCCCCGTCAAGGCGCAGTCAAGCTCTGCTTCGATCGATTTCTCGCAGTGGATGCGTTGGCGTTCCTGGTGCTCCGTCCCAGTGTCTGTATCCCAACAGGGGCCACTTCGTTCCGTCCACTTTGCACCCCAAGGTGCGGCCCTACATTGACCAACGTCTCGGTGGGCTCAGCGATGCGTTCCAGCATCTCTGGTGTACGGAGGCAGGCCACCACTAATATAAATCCATAGCGGCAGTTGTCCAAGACAGACTGACAGCCAATCTACACGACGAACAACAAGCCCATGATGACGGAATCGCGACATGTGCACGCGACAATGGACTAGAGTATGACCGAAATACATCCAACCTCCAGTACGTGTTTTCTGAACTTACCCATCGAGCGGGGATGTCGCTGTGTGATCTCGTGCGGCTCGTCCATGGAGAAACCAAAGCGGATAGCCGACCCAACAAAGCGCTGGAACCGGTCACATATAAACGGCTTCTCAACGGGTTTCCGCAAAGTGACCTGCTGATTAATATTGCTCGCCATGGATTTCGAGCCCGGTGGCTCCAGGCCTCGCCATAACAGGACAACCGGCCGACCAACCATCGGTCGGCGCAGAACTGCCGTTCTCAAGTAGTTAATCTCATTCGTGAATGCGAGGCAACGGGTGCATACATCGTCGCAGATATCGATGTCTTCCGTGGATGGGGCGTGCATGTGAGCCCGTTTGGAGCGATCCCCAAGAAAGACACACCACCCGACGCGATCCGACTCATTGACGACCTATCTAGCCCTGCTGGTCAGTGCCCCAACGACCTCACCGACAAGACGTCGCTGCCCCTGATTGGGCACGCGTACGTCGCAGCATTGACAACGCGTGTTGAGGCGCTGAAACGTCGACACCCTGAGGTCTCGTCCTGCTGTTCAAAGGCGAAGTGCATGGCGCGTTTCGTCACTTCCAGCAACACGTGGCCGACATCTGCTGGATGGATGGTGTTTTACCCGATCGATCTGCCGGCGTAATTGACCTCGCGGCCCCATTTGGGTTGACGGAATCACCGGCTTTCTACTCGGTTTTCGGACGTGCCATCTCCTTCTTGGTCAGCTGGGAAAGCCCAGCTTTAATGCGCTCTTCATGCGTGGATACGGAGCATTTCTTTCCCTACGAGTGGGTGGCTGACCATACCATGATCGAAGCGGACCTTCGGATCGCTGTCGAACGGCAGAGGACACTTCTCTCCTAGCGATGATAGCGGTTTTAGGCCCCACAGCGATCAACGAGGACAAATTTAGGTCGTGGTCGACCAAGCCAACAGCGCTCGGTTTCGAGTGGGATACCGCAGCGGCGACCGTCTCCATCCCGGCCGACAAGATCGCGAAGGCGCTGGAATGGGTCCAGGCTTTGGCCGCCAAGGCGCGGGTATCAAAACACGAGCTGGAATGCCTACTGGGTAGCCTTCGTCATGTCGCTTCGTGCTTGCACGCCGCGCGTCCATTCTACCAACGTCTACAATCTCTCGTCGGTCCGCGCCACGTTATGGCTGTGTGGCAGTCACGGAGTGGACACGGGACGATCTGCATTGGTTCTCAACAATTCTACAGCACGGCACACTTCGCGGTGTACCCACCCGTCTATTCGGAGAGCTCCCACAACCAGACGTCCACTGCCACATGGACGCCAGTAACGTCGGTGCTTACCTGCTCGACCCTGCGCGCAAGTTGTACATTATCATCACCTTTGACGCAGAGGAACGACGACTCATGGCGGACAAAGACATGGACGACGTTTGATATCAACATCCGCGAACAGTTTTGTATCGCTCTCACGGCCACGCTATTTGCGCCAGCGTGGTCGCCTATGCTATCATCGAGGTGGCCCCACATTCGATGCTGGACTGAAAACCGTACGGCGATGGCGCGCACAAATGCACTCGGAAGCTACAATCGATTTGCTCAAAATCTCAATCGATGCATCGGGCTCGCAGAGGCCCAACATCACTTTCGCATTTCAGCGGCACATCTGCCAGGATCGAGAAACGTGTTAGCGGACGCGGGATCACGCTGGCAGGTGTGGCCCTCTTGAGAGCTCTTTACTAACCGTGTTTATGGCTGGATGTAGACACAAGAACCCGACAGGCTTCGATACGTCTACAAGTACTTCTCGTGAAACTTCAGGCCAGGAGTTCCAGAGCTACATACTTCAGAACCTGGCGTCAGTGAAGGGTCAATCATGGCTACCCCCTGTTACTCCGCTCAACAGCTGCCCAATCGGCCGCGCTCATCGAATTCGCCACGGAATGCTGTGCCGGTTCAGTGGGTGGAGTCCCCAACGCAGTTTCGACCGTGTTGTCCAAGACCAGCCACATCACATGGCATCATCTCCTGCAGTACGGATATACCGTCAAACTTGAACAAAATTACGTCCTCGCTGTGCGCGGGATGCGACGGCTGTCGGCCGCGATCAGCCGGAAATCCACGATCACACCGGCCATTCTCCGCAACCCCGCGACCATCTCAACTTTGCCAACCTCCATGACCGTGTTATCAGGGGGCTACGGTGATGGGGTTCTTCTTTCTGCTGCAACGGTCATGGGGTTCTTCTTTCTGCTGCAATGGTCGGAGTACCTAGCGGTCGATGGGAAGTTCTCGCCCTTTGCTATTCAACGAAGAGATGTGGTGGTCACGGACAAAAGCGGGAGACTTGCTACGACGAAACGAGACGTCCACATCATAGTTCTACGAACTAGGGGCAGCAAGACCGATCAGCTATGAGAATCTACGACGAGAACGCTACATCGCTCAGGAAGCTATTGACTGTGTCCAGTTCGCGCAGCCTGGGCATTGGTAGAAGAAAGCAAAAATGCACAACTAACAGACGACACACCCCTGTGCAGACTACGCGGCAGATCATGCATTTCAGCATATGACGTTAGCAAACTGCTAAAGGGGCACCGTCAAGATCAGGCCTTGACAGCAACAAGTTTGGGACACACTGACTTCGAAGCGGCGGAGCAACGTCGCGTTTTACGGGGGCAATGACGATACCACCGTGAAACTACATGGGCGCTCGAAAGCGACTGTTTCCAGCGCTACATTCACATCGACCAGGCATCCACTGTCCAACTGGCGAGGACAACGCTCAACGACGAGCGCCGCAGTCCTGAATTGTCATCGGTGCTGCAAGGGGGAACTCCATCCCATGGAGTCCGCCAACAATTCATTTTCCCCGCTCGGCGTTGAGCGTGGCCCCCATTCACATAGGGAAAGTGGAATGACGCGCTGAAAGTCGCAGCAGAAATACGTTACTGGGAACTTGTCCACTGGCTAGACAAATGCCTCGGTGCCGGGACGACGGGTTTCGTTTGGTGACATTGGCGTTCAAACAGAATAATCTGGAGCACTTGAAATGGGCGATATAGATGGGATATGGTGTGTTCTTCAATGGCTCTGTCCTAAGGCGAAATGGCGAGTTCGTGCTGAGGAGGTGCGTTATATCATAGAACAGACTTGTTTTAGATGATTGTTGATACCTTGTCACGAGGTTGAATTTGACGTCGACGACGAGTACTACTGAGCTCTTGTTTCTGCCTTAAAGCAGCAAGTGAGCAAGGTCATGCACAGGTGGCGAAGTGGCTGTTGGCGCAGATGAAAGAACTCAATTTACCTTACGATCCATCTAGTGCCATGTTTTTGGCGGCGGTAGGTGGGAGTCTTGAGCTGTGCAGTGGCTATACGAGCACTATGGTCAGGGTCCGGGTGCTGCTCTCTTTAGCATCGACCATGTGATGGTGAAGGGTCAATTGATCTATATCTTTTCACTGCAATGGATGCCGCAGCCGGGAATGGGCACCTCGGGGTCTTCATTTCTTGCATTGTATCGATCTCTCGATGAGGCACACGCACCGAAATCGAGAAGACGAAGCATCTCGTCAATATGAGGAGCGTACACTATGCACTAAAATGGCAATGGATGCTGCTGCCGCCCACGGGCATTTAGATGTTGTCAGATGGCTGCGTATCAATCGCACGGAAGGGTGCTCTACGGATGCGATGGATTTCGCGGCTGCATTTGGTCGTCTGGAAGTCGTGCAATGGCTGCCGTTAAATCGCTCAGAAAGTTGTCGGTATTTGGATAAGGTACCCAATAAGATGCTACCGTGGCATGCCGTGCGCCTACGACGACGATGATGATATTCATACAATGACTGCATGCAAACACTACGAAAGGCTTTCGCTTTCAATTCAATGCCATGGATAATGCAATGGTCAACGGAAACCTGGAGGTGCTACGATGGCTCATTTGTGTAGTGGCAGCTGCGGAATTGAAATCGCTGCAGGTCAAGGTCGGTGGAATATAATCAAATGGATATATGGGCGTAGCTTGGTGGAACATTCGTCTAAAGTAATGGATGTGGCGGCTGGGAATGGACGTCTAAATTTTTGTTTTGTTTTTTTCAGTGAGGTACATTGATGTCACTTAGCTAAGGCTAACGACTTCCTATGTCCGTTCTAGTAATCGTCCCTGAGTCGTCCACTAGATTTTTATCCCAGCCCGAGCAGTGCTCCATCGTCTATCTCCGACATCCAGTCATGGAAGTCGAATGCGATGACCCCTAGGGGCGATCGCCCACGACGCAGTCTTGCTCCGTGGATCCCGTATTATCCTTCCAATGGGATACGTCTCCATCCATGTGCTGGAGTACCCTTGCCCATTGTTGCTGTTGCAGAGTGTGACCGTCCACGTGTTGTTGTACTCCGTGCTTTGTGTCCATTGCCTGGTTTGCAAGTGTGTCTACCATTTTGCTGTAGCCCCTTAAGTGATGATGCCACCTAATTACATGTAACATGTCCGCTATCCTTCGGCACTGCCAGTAGATATGTTTGAGATGACCGCCTTGGGGGTTTCCGCCGCTGATGTTGAGAAATGATCATCGCGCTGTCTTCAATAACGTGTAAAGGACTGTAACTGTTGTTTGCGCACGCTCGTAGTCCAGATGGGAGCCCCATGTTCTCCGCTATGTTGTTGGTGGTGGTATTGCTCGTGTATGACATGTTCCCAGCCAGCATACTCTAGCCGTTGGTGTGTCGATCCCTGCTCGGAGCATTATCGCTCCGCTGCGTCCGGGTCCTGGATTGCCCCGCGACCCGCCATCAAAGAAAAGCAAGTATACCACCCTCGTATCGCTGGCAATCTCTCGGGGTACTGCACTATCTCCAAGTGAATGGACGTCTAAAGGTGGTAAAATGGCTGCATGCAAACCGATTGGTAGGTGACCTAAAGACAGCGATGACTGAAGCTGCAGCGCACGGGCACTTGAACGTCGTTCAGTGGATACTTTCGAATTGCGAGAGGGTACAACTACTACCAGCTACGATCTAAGCTGTGCGGCCGGGCATTTCGAGGTGGCGCTCTTCCTTCACGCACAGCGTCGTAGGCACTACAGCAATAAACGACTCAGCGATATGAAAGCCGCTGAAGATCATCTAACTGAGAATGGTTTAGACGGCGATGTGATTCGTCTGGCTGTTGGAGAGAGCCCCATTGCGTGTTGTTCGAGCTCGAGCTCCAGAATGAGGGGACACATTTCAAAATTAAAGCACGCGCCTGAATAACAATCGATGCATATAGCATACAAACGCATAAATTGCCCTTTCAGAAGGGCAATTTTGAGCGGAGAGAGCGGAAACATGACTTACAGGCACGTAAAGTCTTAGTTGAGGCGGCGCGCAAACAAGACTTCAGCGCAGTCTTGGTTTGTTTTTTTACCAGCCCTGTTTTGTTCGAAGTCTAATTTAGAGATTTAACTAAGTTTTACGACGAAGTCAACTCTATTTTAGTACTCTAAAATAGAGAGCAAAATATCTGCAAAGGGCAATAACGAACTTTAAGGGCATCTCCACCGCGGCAGCAAATTGCGGTACGGCAGCAAATTTGCTGATATATTATGGCCAACTTGCTCCACCGCGAGCACCAACTGGGCCAGCAGCAAAAATCACTTTCTGCAGCACCAAACGGCGCCGACTTGCTTCAATACTTGGGGCCAGTCCCAAATCCGCGTCCATCTTAAATTGTCTCATTTATTAAAAATGTGGTGAATACTTGGACATTTTACTGGGACAGCGTTGCTGCCGCCCGCTCTCGTCGATGCCAGGGGTTAAGGACACCAGAGCGACGTCTGTGGGCTAGATAAGAACCACATCGAGTACATGCAATATACACGCTGTCGCTATCGCCATCGCCCATGCCGTTGCATGCCTCTGCATCTTTTGCGCCGTCTTGGTTGGTGCTGTGCGGTTGGAATCACACAATTTGCTGCCAGCAGCAAACGCCCAACGAAGGGTTATTTTTGTGATTTGCTGCTGGATTTGCTACTACACGCGGTGGAGATGCCCGAAGTGACGGGATTTGATGTTCTCAGCCTAAGATGGCCGTCTACTAACGAACTTTAAGCGATCAGGTACTCGCTCTCTGACTTTCCAACGGCAACATGTCCAGGCTGGACTCTCTGCAAGACAGCGCAAATGGTGCAGCCGCATCGTTTGAAAAGCCAGCAGAGACCACTTCTCATCGGAGGGCTTGACGGAGAGCAGGTCTGATGAATGGCGAGTCTTCTGCTGCCGCCCGAGCGTGGGTCACAGTGGCTTGAGTGGAATTGTAGATGGACCAGATGAATCTAACTGGCGCAATGAATAATCCTGGACTACGAATGCATATCAGACGATGCAATATCACAACGGTGCAGTTTTCGTGACTGCGTTACTCGAATTTTCATCGAGCCGAAATCCTGGTGACAGACGCTTCGATTGCGCGATGCTGGAGAACTATTACTGTCTGGGCTTATCCGTTGACTCTGCAAGCGGTGTGGGCACTTTGCTCTCGCATATTTTTCTGTTAGGGTTTAGTGAGAGGATCGAAATCCAATCGACCAGGCTCTCTTCCTAGTGACGGACACCAGCAAAGCAGGCGGGCAGTGAGGACAACAGCAGACCAAGGCAGAGGAGACAATAACGAAACAAGGCGAGCGGAGCAGAAGAGCGACGACGAGAGACCAAGGACGGCAGGACAGCGGGACAGCGAGGACGGATTAGGCGCGCAGGACAATGAAGTGACAAGAATCGCGACCGGGCCGAACGGGCCGACCTGTTCCTGGCTGGCGCAACCCAGCGACCTTTGCGCAAAGATCGCTGGGCGTGAAAGGGTGCAAATCCACGGACGACAGAGGCCAAGGAGCAACGTGCGGCGGAGAAGCAGCGGGAGTCGTCGCCTTGGCAGACGAGTAAATAAGGTAGATATAGCAAAGGACGATCATTTCAGGAAGTGCAGTGTAGCCCGCAAGAGCACATAGCAGCAGAGTTGACGCACCGGTCTGGTGCCGCCAGATTAACGAAAATAACACGACATTAGTAAAAGGACAAGAGCGACATCTCACCACTACAAGCTTGACAGCGTGAAATCTCGAGTGTGACAGCGATACGGGTATCTGCAGCCCCGTAGAGTCGTCGGTAACCAGCCGGCAGAGGAGAATGTTGGACGGTCAAAGAGAGGGTAGGTTAGCCCCCGATATCTGCAGCCCCCGACGCGACGTCCTGACGACTTGGCGAAGATTTTGAGAGGGTCCGGTTCGCTGGTGATACACAAGGAAAGTCGAGTTGACTAGTAGCCGCTGTGCGCGTTTAGCAAAGTTAGACTATATATAATTAGAGCGGTCCACTAGTCGTAGCTACCGAACACTGTCTGTTGGCCACGGGCAGGATCGGCGTAGACATAAGTGCAATACTAAGCGCGCAGGGGTGACCAAGCTCACTGTTTCATCCTTCTTTTCATACGATAACGTAGATCTGCATTGTGCTCCGGCAAGTAAGTTCTTACCATCCTGTCCTATTAGACGTTGCCCACACACCTTCATCAACTTTCGATTGTGCATGTCCAGGTATTGAGATTCTGACCCTTCACCGCAGTTATCTTCCCCAGCGCTTTCGTGTAGGGCTGAATTGGGAAAATTAAAATGTTGAGCAAAGCAATAAAGGACACACGATCTCCATACGATACAATTCAGCCAAAACACCGTAGTTTTCATGACTTCTCAATCTCTTTTCCTCGGGATTATTATTGATATAAATCATTAGCGGCGAGCCTGCAACTACTACTCGCACATCATGACAGGGATGCAGTGCCGAGCTCGAAACATGTTGTACGTAGATGAGGAAACTAGAAACAGGAAGAGGGGAAGGACAACAAAGATTTTTACTACGGCAACGCTTTTCCGCGAACAAGTTTAAATGTGAAAAGTGCTGCAACAAGGCTTAGCGCTGTCGGAAGCTTGAAATGATAGCGTCCATCGTTTAGTGTGAAGCTGGCCGATCCACGATCCACCACTCGGCAATTAAGTTCGCAAAAATTGGCGGCGGAACTCAACCAGGGCAAGAAAGCTTTGGCATCGATGCGGCCAATCCACTAGCATTTCTGTCTGCTAGAACAAACAGCAACGTCAAAGGAAAATAATAAACGCCACCATCGCATGTTCAGGGTGTGACGACGACAATACGAGTTTATTCAGGCCAGCAGGAAACAGAGATGAAGCTTGAGATATGTGCTAGGTCGAACAGCGTCGCCATGCGAAGACGCGCTGCAAGCACTGCTTCCAGCAATCGCCGCTGGCCGTGGTCGGCCAACTGGTTTGCCGCTGTTAAACGTCAGTTTGGGTGGTCCACACGCCCGTTTTCGTCCACAGTTGGCCTCGTCCCATATTGAAGCCCTAGTCGCCACCATGCGCAGAAACCGCACGCACTGTGGTGAGGCAGGCATCGAAGGCGACTGGCGCTCGCTATCGTCGTCTAATCAGCGCGGTCAACACAAGGCTGAAGTGCAGACCTCCAATACTTTCTGGACTGCAAGCTCAAACGGAAAAGAGAAGGCCGCGATTTGCACTCGACTGTCTCTTCGGTGGCGTTCTCATCGATTTGCTGCTTGGGTCTGCGTCCTTTCGCTGGCCGTTTGCGTCATCTGATTGGCTACCAGCTGGATCCCAACTTCAAACTGCACACGTCTCTGCGCCGGTTCTGCTTGGAGCGCCTCAAATGGGTGTGCAATGCCGCGCTCGCATTCGTTGACAGGGCAAAATACGCCCTTGTGATTGGTCCGGAACCGAAGCAGAAATCGCTGGCAGCGCGTCGGGCGTGTCACCGATCCGGGTTGAACCTGACAGAGCCATAGCCAGGCGCTCGGCGTAAAGTCGTCAAAAATGCTGCTTGGTCTCGGAAACGCAACGAAATAGTATGCCCGGCTCGCCTGCTACAACATGCGTCTCCCGGGAATACGGACGCCGATGCCACAGGAACGAGCGTGTGGCTCAAGGCTGCAACCAGGCTGGGGCAATTGGGGCTCGACGTGGGGCTGTCAACAGGGCAAGCGCCCGAAGCGCAAACGCCTCTTGGCTGTGGAGAAAGTCAGCGTGTTGTACATGCAAGTTGCAGTTCTCCGCGGTGAAACCGGCGAAAATCGGCCAGCGCCGCGGCCGATCCCAGGCTGACTGATGTGGTGTGGACCGCCCACGGATTTAAGACCGCCTAAAAACTGTAGACGCAATGGAGTCGAGGCTGTGGGTCCTGAGCAAGGTGACGAAAGCAATGTGTGTTGGTGGTAAAACCTTTTCTTACGGAATAAATACGTCAACTACCATACACGTGCACTGCTGGCGTCTCTGCGGGGCGTCTCCATCCAAAATCGACGGATAAATATCACTAAAACTCTGCTCCACCTCGGCTTTACTTCTTCATCTTGCCGCCGTGCGACCAGCAGTAGCCGCCCGACTTGGGGCCTTTGTTGCAGCCCTCGAGCTTGCACAGGCGCTTGCCACCGTGGCTCCAGCACACGCCGTTCTTGCGCGACGCGTTCATGCAGCCCTCAACAGTGCAGCGCTTGCCTCCTCCGTGGCTGATGCACAGGCCGAGGCTCACAGCGTGTTTCTGGCAGTTCTCCTCCGAGCAGCGCAGGCCGCCGCCGTGGGCGATGCAGAAGCCGCCGGCCTTGGCGCGTTTACTGCAGCCAGCCATGCCACAGAGCTTGGCATTGCTGGAGCGTTTGGCCCTCTCGGCCTTGTCGCTTGAGGTGCGCGGGAGCGCCGGCAGGATCTTGCGCTCCTCCGGTTGGCCAATGGCCAGCTGGCTGAGTGCTGCTCCTGCCAGAAGGTTGGTGAGCGCGGTGTCGGAGCGGCGCGGGGACACGGACGTGTCCTGCAGCTGCTTGAAGAGGTTCATGCATTGCTTCTGCACGGGGCTGAGGCTGTCCGAGGGCGAGGAGCTGCGTGGGCTCTCGTCGCGGTTGATCATGGCGCCAATGGACGGCAGGCGCGCGAGGCCTGTCTCCTGCTTGATGGGCGACACTTGGGCGCTGAGCACGTCGCTCATGCCCACGAGGCGCGGCGACCAGTCGGTGGGCGACGTGCTGGAGGCGCTGCCCGTCATGGCGTTCAGACTGGGCAGACGCACGAGACTGCTCTTGGCGTTGGGCGAGACCGTCAGCGTCGGGTGGAGCGGCGGCGACGGCGGCGCCTTCCAGCTCAGCTGCACGTCCAGAGGCGCGAGGATCGTCTCCATTGTGATTTCGGTGGCGGAAGTAGTGGTTTGGTTGGTTCGCGGCGGTTTGCGGTGGTGGTGGGGAATTCGCTTGTGGCGGTGGTGATGGCAGTGATGTGCACTGGTTCACTAGGCACACGACGGCGTGGGGCGCAAAATTTGAAGTGAGCGCTGCCGCCGGGCTGGCAGACGCGAAAGCACCAGCACACAACGGCCGACGAGTGGTCCCCGTCTGTCTTTCAAGGTGCGAGAGACCAGGCGCCTGCACACCTATTCGTCGAGCCCCGTCCCCAAGCAACCAGCGGGTTCTTTTTGCGCGCCGAGTGTTTGGGTGGTCTCTCTCTCGGACGGCATCTTTGCACGCATTTAACGCAAGGGAGAGCACGAGTGGCCTGGAGGTGCTGCGAAAGTGGAGGAGCCTGGTGACTGCCATTTTCGAGGCGCGGGGCCGATTCCGCAGAAGCTGACGACGTCGGCGCGGCACGAATTTGGAAGGCGTTTCAGTCTTTGAAGTTGAAGTCGACGACTGAAGTATGGAGCCGAGGCGCTCGTGTGCATCGGCGAGCGCGCGACTTGGACTGAGTATGCTAACCTGAAAAAGAACTCGTGCGTTTTTCAGCGCTTTGAACTTCAACGCCGCGCTGGCTTCTTCTTGGGAGGAAACGGCGAGCTGGTTAGGCGGATTAGCGGTATCCGCAGTCGCGCTTGACGTGCTTGACGCGCAAGGCAGGCAACGTGCTGGGCAGAGTTGGCTCGGCAGGGTGCTGGTGCTCAGCGCCGTCGAGAACGCAAGTCTCCGAGGCGGTGGTCACGCCACCAGGCGCGTACCCGATTAGCTGATACGGCACGTTGCAGACGCACACGGCGGCGTCACGTTGCTGCCTGGTGCTCTACCAACGTCGCACTTCAACGTCGAGAGCTAATTCACGGAATTAGCCAACTCGTCGACGATTAACGCAAGTCGTCGCCGATTAGGCCAATTCGCCGGAACGTTGAAGGCTGCTTGGACAGCCGCGCTCTGCACGCGCGTTCCGCGGGGCGCTGCTTAGGTTATCGTGACGAGGCCGACGCTGCGGGCAGCGAATGCGCGCCAGCTGGTGCCGTCGCGATTGGCCGGCGCCGCCGAGGTTCAACCTGCGGTTCGAACCCTTCTTCGCGGCGACATACCAAAACCAAGTAAAAAGCGCGCGGAGCCACACGTTCGGCGACGGCCATCGTCGCGGCAACCTTGCGTACTGTACATAGCGATCCCGTGACACACGAAGCAGCGCCATCATTTCGTCACGTCGAGGACGAAAAGTTGGCAAACTGCAAGGCGAGATCATCATGTGACACCGACGTTCCGGCGAGTTCACTTGCGCACTGCACTGCACTGCACTGCGCTTTACCCATCAAGTCGGCACTGCAGATGCTCTGCTGTCGCCGCCACCGAGCGCAAGGTCTCACAAAGGCAGCGAGCTCGTGAAACGCTATCCTAGTTCACGGCACCGCAGGATGCGATGCTCATCGACTTGTCTGACGTGATGAGAGCCAAGCGGGTCAAGCTTTGTCGACAGTAGCGCGCTCGGCCATGGGCTTGCCCTCGCGATTGTCGACACTGCGTGTCGACGAAGCTGGACGTCAACTGTGGGCGAGGGAAGTAGCTTCGGCTACGAAGGCTGGCCGGCCACCAAGGCGGCGTGGTGGCGAAGCAAGAGGCAGAGCAGCCCGACGCGTGGCGCGCAGTGAACCATTGCATTGCTGGCGATGAAACCTGGCCACCGCTACTGCGCCGGGGCCCGTGGCGCTGTCCCCTGATGATTTTGCCAATGAAAGACGCCACGGCCTAATCCCCATGACCGATGAGTCACCACCACATGAGCATCGCAAGTGATGTCATTTGAAATGGTGTCGCCGACGCTAAACAATTGCGGCAAAGCACCCCGCACTATCAACGGATCCCGTCTGAGAGAACACTTAGGACGGCAATAGCAATGAGGACGTCATGAACTGAGGACGTAATGAATAGGGCAAGCAGACACAATGCCTAGATATGTTGCTTTACGGTGGTGAAGTTATGTTGTCAAGCTTATATCCATACAAAATCACAGTAAAAACTCACGCAACATAACTTTCTCAGCTACGCATCTTTTCGAGATCCATTCGTATCTTTTGCCAATCAACACAAAAATGCGTCGTCGCAAGGAGAGTCGCAACGCCGTCCACGCCGTGTCCACCGCCCACGACAACGTCCACAAGACCCACAGCAATGTCGTCACTTTGCAGCAGCATTTTCTCTCCATTGCCGATGTGGTCGCAATGGGGATCCTCGCAACGTGCACGTTGACCGGCTACACCATGACGCTGTACCCGTCCGTTGCTGGGGAGACAGTGGCGAGCTCGTGGCCGAGTCCTGCCACTTGGGTGTCTCCCACCCGCCTGGTTACCCGCTTTTCAATATGGTCGTGCACTTATTCACCCGCTACTTGCCGTTCGGAGACACCCCGGCGTGGAGAGCCAACTTCTTCTCAGCGGGTAGAAGATACTTTTTTTCTCGTTGAATACTTGTAGAGTTGTTAGTAACGATGAATATTTTGCTTTGTTGTGCTTTTTAAAATACAGTGTGTGATACAATGGCAGTGGTGCTCATTTACGTGAGCGTGCTGCAGTGGACGGCACCGACGGGATGGCGAGGTCGACGTGTTGCTGCATTTACTGCCGCAGTATGTGTAGTTTGTGCGATGTTTGGAGGTTGCTGTGCCCTGAAGAGAGAAACTTATGTTTTGTTGTTGTTTGGTTAAATTTTGAAGGCACTCTTTGGGTTTTCACCGCTGATATGGACGTATGCGGTGGGGGCTGAAGTGTTCGCACTCAACAACGCCTTTGCAGCGGCTTTGCTGTGTATTTTGTTGCAATATGCGTACCGTCGAGACTTCAAGTCAGCGCTGATGGGAGCATTTATGTGCGGGTTAGCAATGTGCAACCAGCACACTATTGTTCTTTTGAGCTGCCGATCGTTGCGTGGGTGTTGTGGACAAGGAGACGCACGCTGTGGTGGAGAGAGTTCACGCAATTCACTGGAGCGTTCGTACTGGGATTGACCCCGTACATTTACATGCCGATTACTGCAGTCTGGAACCCACAGCCAGGATCCTGGGGCGACGTCACTACATTGACAGGTTTCTTCCACCACATTCGTCGCGCAGATTATGGCACGTTTCGGTTGTATTCGAGCCACGAAGCCAACGAAGGGCTATGGACGCGGTTGCACCTGTACGGCGTCGATCTGTCGAGTCGAGAGGTGCCCCATCAGCTTGTATTACCAATTGTCGTGTTGGGTATCTTGGCGTCACTCCAAACTGGCACAGGCATCAATCGACCGATTGGGTGGTTCATCATCACAATGTATACCTTCTACATGTTGGTTTTCCATTCCCTCGCCAATCTCCCGATCAGCGAAGGACTTATCTACGGAGTTCAGATGCGCTTTTGGCAACAACCAAATGTTGTGGTGTTTACGTGGCTCGGCCTCGGTCTCAATTACGTTGTGGATTTAACTGGTCGAGCAATCGACAACTATTCGAGCATGCTGCAGACTGCACTTTCCTTCGTGGCCCAAGTCGGCTGCCTGGTTCTAGTGGGTGTTCAGATTTTGCGATGGCACGAACTCTGCAACCAAAGCCAAGCGTTCTACATCCGCAATTACGCCCAAGCGCTGCTGGATCCACTGCCTCCAAATGCTGTGCTATTCGTGAATTTTGACCTTCAATGGACGTCGTTGCGATACTTGCAGCGCTGTGAGCTTCGGCGCCCGGATGTCACAGTGCTCAATCTGTCAATGATGACCTACCAATGGTTTGCCATGAAGCACGAACACTATCCAAATCTTAAATTTCCAGGGTCTCGACTAGTCCCTTTTGGATCCGTGGTGCGTAAATGATATGACGACAAATTATTAAAACTAACACTCTTGCATCGAGATGTTGTTGTAAAACTAACATTACATTAACGCTCTTATTTGTCATTGATTGTCTAGGGCGATGGCTTCAGTCTGGCTACTCTTTTAGACGCTAACATCGCTCAACCCACGCTAAAAGCTTCACGAAAACAGTCACGCTTCTTCCTGGGTGGAAAACTAAACTACAACGACCGGGACTTCAACGAAAAGTACACTCTGGTGTCTTTTGGTCTGTTGGATGAGTTCCACAGTCAATCGGTCCCACCTTTGCCATTAAAAACCTGGTATTCATCGCAACAAAAGGTCAAGGCAATGGTGCGCAAGCGCTTGCCGACGATCCCACCCGAAGAAATCTATAACGATGAAACGTGGGAATGGACCATTGTAAGTGAATTACAGCTGACTCGGAATATGCTAAGGGTTCCTATGTTAGTCTCCACTAAATTGCTTTGTACGCGATTTGATGGCACGCAGGCTCGCGATTACGGAATGAAGGAGCTAAGCTGGGCTACGTACTTGCTCGACAAGACAATTGCGGAGGATCCCGAAAACCTGTATTTCTTGAGTGAAGCGGCCAAGCCTATGGAGGCCTCCTACCAGTTCGAACCGCCACAGTTCTGGAACCAAGCATCAAACTTGAAAAATCTAGGCCTGGCCTACGCTCAGATGGTGAAATCCAGTCAAGAGTTTCCCGACTCGGCAGAACCGTTTTTCAATGACGTAGTGGGCTCAAGCGTTAAGGACTCGACGAGGTACGAGCAAATGTCGTCAACGAGTGGATAGATTGCAGTCACATCTTACCCGTAAATTGCACTGTGGCTCGTAGATTCAAAGACCGAGCGTCTGCCAGAATGCTGGAGGTGTGGAACGCCTGGTTGCAGGTGCCTGAAGCCAAGCAAGATGCAGGCTATAAGCCGATCAAGAGTGTCGTCCGACAATTTGTTCCGGCACATTCTGTGTCAGAAGAGAAGGCAGGGAATCAAAACCAACGGCGTAGAAAGAAAAAACACACGAAAAAGTGAACCACTTCAAAGAAGGGAAGGAAGCAGTAGCTTCGGGAAGACACTCAACAGGTACAACAACGATACCAATACACTATCGAAGCCTGCTAGATTGACTTCCAACCTGCTCACCGTATAGTTACTGATAAAGCTTGATCAACTCGTCCGAAACGGCGGACGGAGTCAAGACGCCGAGGTCTGTGAACATAAGCGCGATGTATCCGGGCGGCGTGTAGTCGAAGAAAGGGCTCGCGAACGACACGTTGTCCATCGTTTCGTCAGTCGACTCGCCTCCAGCAATATCTCCGGAAATTGCAGCCATCTGCTTCTGTGGGACGTCGCGCTGCGTCAGCGGATACAGACGTGCAAACTTGTAACTCTCGGCCGCCACGTAAAACTGTTTCTTCAGCGCCTGCGCGATCACTGCAGTCGAGTACGTGCCGATCTACAAAGTCCACAACGTTAGTACAAAAGTATGCACGTTGCCAAAAACAAAATCAACAGTTTTGCGTACCGAGTTGACGATCCCGCCGTTCTCGACGACGCCCTCAGCCCCCACGATCACGATATCGATCTGCTCCATGTAATACCCCACCGCCGAGTCCAATATAACCGTGGTCGGAATACCTACTTTCGCCAGCTCCTCCGCCGTGCCCACTCTGCAAAATAAAACATTTACCAACATTAAAACCCACATTACCTAAAACAAAACCCCACCTGATAGACCCACCCAGAGGCATTGCTGCGTCCCTCCGTGACAAACACCGAAAAGTTCTTGGTCTTGGCCGCCTCCCTCAACAAGGCGATCACCACGCGCGACTTGCCGTGCGTCAGCACCTTCTGCTCCACAACCCCCACAACCAATCAGCACCCGTTTCACTAAGTATTGTCATTACGAAATGCCGTTATTTTGCATTGCAACGGACCATTCCGTCGCGGATAAAGTTGTGGCCAACTTCGGAGATGCGGTTGCGACTCGTGAGCGACGTCTCGGCGAAGAGTTTGCCGCGGTCGATGAGCTGCGAGCGGCACAGGTCAAAGTCGTCGAACTCGAGGAAGCAGCGCGTGACGTAGCGCAGGAAGAGCTGGCAGCCGGCCGTGGTGGCGATCGAGTTGTGGAAGCGCGAGGCCGCCGCCTTGTCATCTGCCGCCTGGAAGGCGCGCAGCTGCTGCGCCGCCTCCTGCAGCTCGCCCTCCATCTGCATCATGGTGCTGGCGCCGCTGCGGTGGATCGCGCCCGTGAGTGCCTTGATGACGGCCACGGCCACGGCCACGTCCGGGTCCTCCAGGTACGCCAGGAAGTCCGTCACCACCTGCGGCTCCGTCATTAGTGGGCAGTTGACTATCTTAGTTACCAGTCGATTGGGAATGATGTTGTGGATGGAGCGAGGAGCTACGGAAGGATGTGATTGGTGGAGACGGATTTGGACGAATCATAGGGACGGGGGAAAGATGCACACAGTGAAAAACGAGGAATTCCGAATCGGAAGATACTTTTTAGGAATGACTTTAGCGGCAGATGCGGATGAGTTTGAAGGATACAGTTTATGTTTATGATTTTAATATTGTGGGCCAAGTTTGACGATTATGGGCTATTGGCCCAATCGCTCAATACAAACTCTAGTCAATTGGCATTCGCCGGTTATCATAAAAATGCCCAGTCCACGTCGTACTTAAACGAACATCTATGCAATTGTATGCCTTGGGCGATTCGACTCCGGCGATTCAACCAATCGCCCAATGCAATTTTGAGTAGAACCTACAATACCACAGACGGCTGTTGTTGAAGCTGCTGCAATTCTGAGCTCCATGTTTTTCTTCTTCTTTGCAATCGGTGGTGTGCTTCAGCTAGCCCTTCGATGACGGCGAATACGGAGTGTTCCAACCTCACCACGGATGACGCCGTGCAATGGCTGCGTTGTGGCAGTTCTAGTACTAGCACGTTGCGACACTGGACTCGTTCACGGTTCGCTCACTTTCGAAATCACCACGCGCAGCACACGCCGCTTCCAACCCCACCTCACCCACCGCAGCCATGCAGCTTGTTGCCTGTGCCGTGTTCGCCTTGGCCGTGACGCTTTCGACCACCTTCGCCATTGACCAAACCGCCATCAAGGGCACGATGTACCGTGGAGCGTCCCGCAGTCTGGCGGGGAGCACCATCTGCCTCGACGGGTCCGCGACCTGCCACGAGCTGCAGGTGCTGAGTGACGGGGCGAGGCTCCTGCAGCAAACCAGCGCCAATGCGTCGGCCGACGCTCTCGTTCCAGTGAACGAGACTACTGGAACCCCTGAGATCGTGTGCTGGGGAATTTGCTGCACCTACTGCTGGGAGTACCGTCGTCGCCTGCAAGAAGACGTTGAAGCTGAGCAGCGTCGTCTCGAGGTGACGGGTGAAGGTGGTGCCCAGGAGGTCGCGTGCATTAGCCAGGAGTGGGGACTCGAATGCCACTAAACCGAAGTGCAGTCAACTTGATGATGGTTCCTTTGAGAACTGTGGCCACTTCGCCATGGAGGGCCTTGCTTTACTTTTAACAAACGATCTTCGATTTAACGTAATGAATGTACGAACGTTTTCTCGGCTCGACAACCCTGCTTGATGCTATATTCCTATACTTGTCTTCGCAGCATTTTGCAGTCAACGAACCTCAGCTCTAGCAGGAATCGTAATCTTTTCGATGGATGACCGACCCGGCAGCCGCTAGCTAGTTGTATTCTCAGAGCATTAATCAAGGCGTGTTGCAGCTTATCGACACCCCGAAGCTAATACGTTCCATCTCCGCGCAATAGCGTTCAATTGTTTAATTGTCCTTCAAGACTTGGCCATCACTCAAGCTGAAAGGGTGTTGTCGTATCGTCCAAGAGATAATTTGTAACTATTTTATGGTGCTGTTGCACCGGGTGCTTAACCCATGCCCATCCAGAATTTACATTTTTTCAACAGTTTGCGTTCCGACTTGATCCGTTCGACGAAGTCCTCGGCCCCACGATCCTCACAATATCGCTCTCGGGCCAAGCCCACTCTGCACATCCACCCACATTAAATCCACCACCGATCACGCATCCACCCACCAAGAAGCATGCAGCGCCCCTCGGCGACAAACGCAGAGAAATTGTTGCCACAAAAATCCACACTTTTTCTTTGACACTCCAGCTAACCCCACGTTGACGGCGAGTACGGACCATCCTACCTTACAATGGATGGTGCCATGTAAAGACTGCGGTGATGCAGTCCTAGCATTTCGCGACACAAAACAAGTTCTCGGTTCGCTCACTTTCGAAATTACCACGCCCAGCACACGTCGCTTCCAATCTCACCTCCTTACTTACCGCAGTCATGCAACTTGCTAACTGCGTCGCGTTCGTCTTGACCATGACCCTTTCCACAACCTTCGCTTTTGACCAGCCTGCCATTAAGGGCACGATGTATCGCGGAACGTCTCGCAGTCTAAAAGGGAGCACCATCTGCCTCGACGGGTCCGCGACGTGCTTCGGGCTGCTGGTGCTCGATGGCGACAGTGATAGATCAAAGCTCCTGCAGCAAACCAACGCCAATGTGTCGACCGACGCGAGTCTCACCCCCGTGAACGAGACTGCGGGGCCCCCGAACTCGCCTGCTTCGGACCTCACTGCTGGCAGTATGTGCGTCGCCTGCAAGAAGACGTTGATGCTGAGCAGCGTCGTGTCAAAGAGACCGGCGAAGGTGCCCAGGAGATTTTGTGCGTCAAGGAGGTGGGGACTGGAATGCCACTGAGCTGAAGCACGATCGAGTTGATGATCAAACCCTCGTCATTCGTCCATCGAGAGGTATGATTTGCTTAAGAAACGATCTGCGATTTAACGCAATAAATGCACGAACGTTTTCTCGACTATTGCTAAGTCGATTAGGCTTGATACACACACCTGTTGCGCAACTTCTTGCACATAGCTGAATTCAAGCTTAGCATGAAGAAACAATACCGGTAACGAATCCTACTGAAACTTGAGTTCGTGATCAGTGAAGATGGTGAATTTTTCATCACCCCTGTTGATGATACAAGTCAATTGTACGCCGTGCTCGTCAGATAAGACCCTCAACCTCACCGCTAAGCTCCAGCTCGTACATTCATTACACTAACCGTAGATCGTTTGTTAAAAGCAAAATAAGTGGTGGCAACGGCTCTCAAAGAGCCGATCATCAAGTTGACTGCGCTTCGGTTTAGAGGCATTCGAGTCCCCACTCCTGGTTGACGCACGCGATCTCCTGGGCACCACCTTCGCCGGTCACCTCGAGACGGCGCTGCTCAGCATCAACGTCATTTTGCAGGCGACGACGGTACTGATAGCAGCGGGCGCAGCAAGGCCCGAAGCAGACGATTTCGGGGTTCCAGTAGTCTCGTTAACCGGAACGAGAGCATCGGCCGACGCATTGACGCTGGTTTGCTGCAGGAGCCTCGTTCCGTCACTCAGCACCTGCAGCTCGTGGCAGGTCGCGGACCCGTCGAGGCAGATGCTGCTCCCCGCCAAACTGCGGGACGCGCCGAGGAACATCGTGCCCTTGGTGGCGACTTGGTCAAAGGCGATGGTGGTCGAAAGCGTCACGGCCAAGACGAACGCGGCACAGGTAACAAGCTGCATGGCTGCGGTGGGTGAGGTGGGGTTGGAAGTGGCGTGTGCTACGCGTGGTGATTTCGAAAGTGAACGAACCGAGGACTAGTCCAGTGTCGCGAAGTGCTAGTACTAGAACTGCAACAACGCAGTCATTGCATAGCGTCATCCGTGGTGAGGTAGGGACACTCCGTATTTGTCGTCAACATGGGGCTAGCTGAAGCGCACCGGTGATTGTGAGCGAAAAGAAAAGCGTGAGTCCTCTGACTCATTTGCACCAGCTTCAACAACAGCCATCTGTGGAATCAAAAACACAAACTGTATCCTTTCGACCAAATTCATCCGCATGTCGTTAGAAATTTCAAAAAATTGTACAGTTCAGGGTCCGATTCATATTCTTGATGCCCTCGAATGACACCAAACCTCAACACAGTCTTATTGCATTGTAAAGTGGATCAAATCGGGATCATGCTCTGTGTACCTTCCTCGCACGGTCGATTGATAACTGTGCTAAGTTACACTGATCTTGCCGGTCTTCTTGATACCCACAAGGAAAAATTTGCCGAAGCGTCAAACTGAATCCGGATGAGTTCTGAGTGCGGTAAGCACATAAAGTTTACGGTTGTCGAATAATGGTCCACTGGACAACAACGATTTGTCGCTAGGTCTACGGAATGCATTACACCCACAGGGTCGGTAATTTGATAACTATATGCTACCCGCTACATCACTTGCCCAAGAACAGAATCCTGTTGACAAAGTTTGAAACTTCGGCAAACTCTTCCTTGTGAGTCTCGAAAAGGCCGCCAAGATCTGTAGCCCAGTAATCAAGACGACCATGACGAGGGAGAACAGATAGCATGATCCACATTCTATCCGCTTTGCAATGCGATCAGACTGTGTTGAGGTTTGGTGTCATTCGAGGGCATCAAGAATATAAAGATACTTTGATTTGGAATGGATGGTTTGGACCGAAGGTGCCAGGTCGAATGGTTCACACTGGATTGCGGGACTACCCATAGCTGCTGAACCTGAACCATGTGCGGGACCACACCATTTTTTCCTCCAGTGCAATTGGCGGTGCACTACAGCTAGCGCACGTTGATAGCATACTGACAGCCTTCCATGGCTTACGCCATGCAATGATCGCATGTTAGCCGCAGCTTCGCGACACTAGACTTGTCGAGTTGATGTCATTAACTTGATGATTATTAGTTCCTTTCTAAAATTGTTGCCCCCATTAAGACCTTTCTTTTGTTTTTAAAACAAGTAGTTTTCGATTTAACGCAATGAAAACCATCGAGCGTTACTCGTTTATTGCGTCAAGCACAGTCGCTGGAATTAGAATTTCATTTGCGGTATTCTTAGCTTCGCGGCGATGGAAATCGACTTGTACTCGCACACACACAAAGCAATAACCCTTTCGTGAACCACATCCCAAAAGTATCACCAGCAGCAACGAAAGCATTTATTTTCGCTGATCACGTAGACCTCTTGCCGGAAACATGAGGTCACCACCAGAAGTATCGTCGTCCCAACTTACCCAAGAACAGAAACCTGGTGACGACCCTGCGAAGTCAAATACATCTCGTAGACCTAGCGATAAGTCCTGCAGCACCAAGTCGTCTAGCACGACAGAAATTCTTCGACGCCGCTCTATTCGCAAGACTACGGGTGTTCGGCGAGTCAGGCGAATACTACGACAATACCACGAGTGGAGATCGGAGCACATGTACTTAGGGCGCTACTCCATTGAGAAGATGGTCGCTTTCGAGGAGTACCAGCGGGTAACTGGCCGAACTCGCGTATTTGCAGTCATCTTACTCACCCCAGTGCCGGGTTTGCTTCTTTTCGTGCTACTGGCGATGATTCCGCTAAAAAGTCCACTGCTGGGAGTGAAGGAGAACTATTGGTATTTCGTTCAGTCGTGGGTTGCACACACCATTATGACTTTCAGTCTGGTTCTTTTCGTTCGCTGCTCCCTCGGACTACCACAAAAGATTTACTCCCACGGCCAGTCTATAATCATCTCAGCTCTGACGGCAGGGTCCAGCGAACTTATAATGTTTGGTGTGGCACTGCTCTGGGAATTTCCGATCCCACTCCGTGGATTAGTTAGCTTTGCTCCTTATCTAATGTTGTTATTGTTTTGGCACGCAGTCGTGCTAGGCAAACGAGTGAGTCAGCAACAAACCAAGATGCGCGAGTACTTCCAGCTTTTCTTTGCGCAGTGTTCGATCCTTATCATTTTTCAGGGTATTGCAATCATGTTTGACCATGCTCCGACATGGGGGCAAGCCACAATCATCGTGGGGATGCCCATTATGCGTGCTGTGTTGAAACGTGTCATCTGGAGATTTGCCTATTGTCTACAAGATATTAGCACGGATGTGGCGGTTTGCGTTGTTGAGATTTTTGGTTCTCTATTCCAGAACGTATGTCTTCAGAGGGCACGTTCACCCGCAGTTGGCGCTCTCATAGTTGTGGTAGACTGTGCACAAGCTGTCATCGAAAGTAAATTTTACCTAGAGCACAAATTCGTAGCGGATGGGCGCCATGCAATGCGCACTGGTGTGAAAATTCTCGAAGAAGCGCTCTACCCGGGTGTGTTCAATGAAAATAAGCCTCGTCGACTGTTAAAACTGCATTCTGGTGGTGCCTCCTCAAGCGGATTGCTTCGAGGCAACTCAATTACGCTTCCGCCTCCTCATTTGCAAAAGAAGTCGAAGCAAATGGCTAAACGCCCTTCGCAGTCCAAACGAGTGTCAAAGATCGTGGTTGCTTCAGACTTGTTACTCGACCTAGGGGAAATTAAGCCGGCTTTAGGTGTCAGACAGCTACAAAATGGACCATCCTCTGTAATGTTTCCCGCTTTGTCCACCGAAAATATGCCAAAGCGGACAATATTCATTGACGATGTGGAAATCCCCCATCGACACCACGCCACAGTGTTATCACACACCCTTCAGCTTATGTTCTCATCGGAGGTTTTGGTTTTTGCTGAGTATGCAGAATTCGCGTGCTCCGTTCTTTATGGATTCTACAGTGTGCTGATCTATCATCTACCCTACGCCAAGTACGATATGACCTTCATAGGACTTTCCGAGAACCAGTTTCAGTCTTCTGTGGTAAGCACATTTGTCTACGCTGCACTCGAGGGGATGTCTATGGTGTTGCTGTTCCAGCTCGTCCGCTCAAAGTATGGTATCTCGACCTTTCATCAGCTAGCTTTCGTGCTGGAAAAATACTGGATGACCGTCCAGGGTAAACTTGTCGGCAGTCTCTCGCTAATGTTTATTCTTAGTGCAGTTCATCAAGGTGTGTTGCGGCTTGACATCTCGATGCTGTTGGTCACCACCAGAACCGATGAAATAAATTGTACTGACCTTTGTACATGATATGTTACTGCTAAAACCTAGGCAATGACTCAACGCTGACGTTCAACTGGGAGGAAATTCTTAAGGGCATTACAAAAATCGATGAAGGTCGTATCTGGACGAGAAAAATAGCAGTACAAAGATGGGTTTAGACTAAAATACGGACGTACCAGAAACAATTTTGCGATACTTGACCTCTTCGGTGCCTTGGAAATCCAGGGTCTTGCCATCGTCGAGGTCAATTACGAAGTGACTCTCATCCATATTGTAGATTTGGTCTGGGTCGATGGTTTTGTCGTCGAACTGCCGCTTGAGCCGGCCGAGGTGCTCCGCTATAGAAATGTCGGTCTGGAGCTGTTTCTCTTCGCTGACCTGCTTATTGCCTTTTAGTCGACGATAGAATATATTAAAGCGCTCCATAAAGTCCTGCACTCGACGCTCCGTCACCTTCTCACGAAAAGGCACCCCCGGATGCTAAAGGTCTTGTTGTAGATAGGGTGGTCGCTGTCTTCGATGAGAACTGTAGCCATGTCAACTACGAGGCGGACGGAAAACTTAACACCGGCGCTTCGAAGCCTTTCAAACTCGCTCAGCAGCTGTGGATAGAGCCATTCCCATTGAGATTCGAGCCGCCTTCCTCGACCCCCGAGGGCTTTGACCACAAACTGCTGTCGGGATCCTCGTACGCTGCTTGCGTACTTCAGCTGCTTCTTGTTCTCCAGCTTGAGGCGAGTTGTCTCTCTTTTCTTCCACCAATCGCGGGCCTTGTTAAGGTTCACCCGTCTCTTATCTGAGCGAAACATAGTGGGAAAGTGGGCGACAGCGCGGCCAAACAGACCATCATCTCCGTTGATTGCTGCGTCTATTTCCATCCATTCCACACACTGCACGCGGCTACTGAGGGGGACAACGTGTTGCAGGTTTCGTTTTCCGTCTGCCATCGTTTCTGATAGTGGTCTCACTACAACGAAGAGTCCTGCTGATGACCGACCCACCGACACCAGTCATCCCTCGGATGGTGCACTGACTAAATGTGGTGCACGACTAAATGTGGTGTTCGAACCTTAAATACTCAATTAGGTACGACGCACGACTAATTAAGTCGCACGACTAATAAGGGTTGACGGTGTAGTGGGATTCCAAGAGGTGACGATCAGGGTTTGGTGTTTGGTAGTAGTCCGCCGGATAGTAGTGATAGTACTGCTATTAGCACTACTACTACTAGTGTTATAGCTTTCGTCTCGGAGCCACAAGCAGAACTAATGGCTATAGTAGCGGGAAAATATGGCGCTAGTAGTGCTAATATCTCTACTAATGATAGGGGACTTCAACCAATGTAAGATCTTCAAAGGACGTGCAAACGGATGGTTCTGTGGCCTCTCTCGGCTCCGAGCTTCGATTAGGCTCGCTCATTTATCAATTTTCTGCTCCCGAAACACGTCCGATGAAGTGCGCGATGATTGACTGATACACCGAAGACCTCTCGTTGCTGTGTGTGTGGCCGTCCGGTGCGCCACTTTTGTAGTAATGAGCTATCTACAAAAGCCGAGCTCTATAAAAGGTAACACCTCGACTTGTGATATGTCTAGCTTTTCTAGCTGGTTAATGCAGTCGCTCGTGTTTCGAGAAGCTCTTCAACACCGACAGCGACTCTCAGGAGACTCTCAGGAGCTCACCCAGGTCTGTCATGTGCCAGCAATGCTTCAGTGACAAATGTCGCGCAATGCAAGGCCGAGGCAGAAACAGACACCACTACCGTTAAGTGACGCCCGAAAATCAACAGTACATCATCCATGGCGCTTCCTTAGACAGCTGTGCGTGTGCCGCTGGTTTTGCTGAGGTTGACGAGAAGCAGTATCCAAATTTGCGCGTGTCTGGCTGGGACGGGATGTTGCGCCTGGGCCAGGAGCGCGTGTTATCAACAGGCTATATGTGAGAGCCCACTTCGATCACTTCGGACAGGGACAGGCCATGAGCGAGCGCAACGGCAACTAGTACTACGCCACAACCGGCTTGAACTCAGGCGTCAAAGAGGAAAGTTAGTGGCTAAAATAATATGACAATTGTCTAGTAGTGCAATAGTAGTGCTTTTAGTAGTGAAACTACTATAATTACATTCATACTACTACTACTACAGCAGTCTATAACTTTCACAATCGGATAGTAGTAGCACTACTAAGCCAAAATACTCACTACTACCAAACCCTGGTGACGATGCAGCAGTCGAAGCTCGTCTCGAACAGGCGGCAAGTATACAACTCAGAGACGTCGCGAGAGACGAGACACGCGCAGAAACAGCGTCTGTCAGCACGAGCACAACAAGTACGAGTGTGAAGGAAAACACCACAGAGGCCAGAGAAGTGACTGGAATGCTGCAAGGACAAGGGCGCCCACGAGCACTGACACAACAGCCCGACGTGCTACAACAGGTCACACGACACGCATGTATCAGGAAGCGTGATCGACGGCGAATCCGAACCAGGACAGGACGGTACGTGCTCCAATATCAAGTGGAGTACGGCAGCGGACCCGAGTGAAGCGTCAAACAGAGCATGACGGTCGGTAGGGCAGTTTGAAGAGCTGCTCGATGTGGGTAAGATTGGAGACAATCTTGCCGGGGATGGCGTGTAATAGTATAACCAGACGGGATAAGGTAGCAAGGGCGCCCTCTGGTAGAGAGTTGAGTTGAGATGTAGATAGGAGGGCAGTGAGCGGCGTCTGGCCGCTCGACCCCCAGTTGCGTTTGTACCTGATAGGAAGTAAAATAGACTACAATGCAAGAGAGAGAGTGAGCCGAAGCACGGGTTACGGAAAGTCGAGTTGAGTCTACGATTAGCATGTGCACTGAGGGTGGCGGTAAGTCAGTTGGTTGGGGCCGCGGTTAGTGGCCATAGGGGCCGAGGTGCTGCCGTGTGTGGTACCTTGGCCATGTAGTCGGCAGGCAGAGTGTTGGGGGCTCTGTTGGAGTCCTGTCGTCTTATGCATATGAAATACGAGCACAACCCAAATACCCTACTCGGGATGCTAGATGCCGATTATGTACTCTCTCCACTGTGTCTCTCCCCACGACGTCTGGACAAGGGTCCAGGAGCTGCCTGATTGCCCAACACGAGGTTGGCTACGGCTTATCACCCACCTAGATGTTTAGACGGCGGTAATACGTCAACTCGGATATACAACCAACATACGAACGACTGAGTAAACATACGAATGCCTGAGTAAACACGGGAATGGGGGCACCGGCTTGCAGATGCGCGTTTTTGTAAATACTACGTTTGAAGCGACTAGGATGGAGTTATCCTTGCACTTAGACTTTGTCTATCGCGTTGTACTGTGGACCGTTTGTTTAATTAGCAGGAGTTCAAGTAGTTTCGCCCAATCATGGGGCGTATAAACCTTGTAACCAAGCGCGTAAGGTAAGCCATCAAGACGTGGGTGCGCAGTACAGCATTATTATAACCCGTTAGAACGCAAGGCGTGTCGTACTACAAGAGAGGATGGATCGAGCTCTCGAGATGAATACAACACCACCTGAGAAGGAGCCTGCTACCAACAAGAGAAGCCTCACCAGCGCGATAAAGATACAAGTCGACAATTAAATCAATTGAGCCCTGAAGAACCGCAAAACTATGAACAGCAGGACACTGATACCACCAGAATGTGGATGATGCCCGAGCTCCTAATACCGCCGTAGTGGTATCCTGCTATCGACATGACGACGGAAGAAAGTAAACAAGAACCGGATGGCACGTTGGAACTCCAGTGCAGATATCGAGAAGCGGAAATTGAAGCTGCCCAACGCGCCCGAAGAGCAGCTCGAGAGAGGGAGAGGTAAGCAAGTATTACTCCTTCTCAGAAGGAACGTGAAAAAAGCCAACTGATGCTTCACCATCTGAGGTTAGGCAAACCCTTGAAGAGTGTGATGTAGCAGAGAGGTTTCAGAGATCGCAGTTATCTGACGATGAGTGAAATCGTCTGCGCGACAATGCCCGTATCTCTTAACAACAGCGACGTGACAATCATGACGAAGAAACTCGGGCGCGAGTGATGCAGGAAAACCAACTACGAATGGCTGCAATGCGTGGACCGCAAATAGAAGAAGAACGCCAAGCGACACGAGAAAATGATCAACTTCGACGCAAGGCAACACGGTATAGCGATGCTCGGCATAACCACGAAGATTTCCAAGTATCAATGCTTAGGCGATAATGTTGTGGATGGCAGACACAACTTGCCGATCCGGTTCGAGTTTGTTTACTGTGATGCCTCGAAGTGGCCTGATAAATCGCCGTTCGCGTGCTGTTTCGACGGAAGAGTTTAACTGCCTCCCTGTGAAAAGACGTCTATACTATTGGTGCAGCATTATGAAAGAATACGGAATTCGGGGGAAAATCAGAGCCTAGATTCAAGCGTTCGCCTTTACCTCCATCGGTGCTTCTTGTACTGATACTGGGGTAGTGCAGAGGGTTCGAGAGGATTGAGAGGTGCAAGGTCAGCGAGGAGTGTACAGTTATCGGATTGAAGGCCCGATGGGGTATTACTTGGGATCGTTGCCTCCTGTTTCTTTTTGGGTAGCAAAGTTAAAAAGGGTCAAATTTTATATGAAATTAGTGGTACCTACACTGACCGCAAGACCGATGAACAGACACCGCTTAAGTTCGCACAGATCTACATCGTGGACCCGGAAATTCAGCAGCAGGCATTGCGGAGGCAGAGCATTTTCTCCGATCTAAGTCGCGTTGCTCTCCAAGACATCAAGACCATGATAGCGACCTTGAATCTCTTCGCTCAGCAGCACTGACCTTCGGGAAACGCATTAATGAGGCTCGCGCGGCTGGGAAGGATGTGGTGCTCATCGTGTTTGTGCTACACGATAAGCCTTCGCGGTCTGGGACGCACAATCTACCAGGGGCTCTAAGGTTGCAGCCAAATTGGTAGAGGACGGGAATCTCGATTAAAAAACGCGCGCTCTGATGCTGCTCACACGTGATCATGCCATACTGCGTATGTTCGAGACTGATGCGAAGTAAGACCCTCTCCAGTACCTCTGCTATTAGCTTACGTATAATTTGGGTAGACGTACTGTGATCAATACGTTAATGACCGAATGATTCACAAGAACAAAACGATGATCATGGCGAGAGCATGTGACTTATCGTGTGTACGAAAAGCCTGACGACGGATCCGTACTCCACCTAATGGGAAACTGTTTCAAGAATACTGTGTCGACCAAAGAGTCAAAGTAAGGCCAGCTTCTTTACGTGGCTACTCAGCAGCAAGAGTTTCGAGTGGACATATACGTTGTACTTGCAGATGTGTATCGTAATGTACAGCCCGTGCTGCAATATGGTGAGGCACTATATTGAAATACGATCGAAACGATCGCCAACTGGTGAACCCAGACCTTCCCGATCGACATCACTTTCTAGATGCGACTGGGCGACGGATAATTATCCCAGCATCCCATCCAGGAAGCCCACGTTATATGTACAACTCTCACCAGGATGCAATTGAAGCTTGGTGACGGTCTCGCGGTGCTCGCTCTTGGAAGGCCACTTGATGGGGAGGAAGGAAATTCAAAAATGAATAGCGCTTAGCTAGAACCGTTGTTCCAGGTCCACTAGAGCGTCTATCTACGTCCAGCCTTCCCCTCTGCATATCCAGTGCAAGTTGCAGTTTGCAGTTTGTACTGCAACCACATGTACTGGTTAGCTGCTGCAGCCACGTCATCTTGAGGCTCCGTGTGACAGCCACAACACTGCCAATTGCCCTAAACCTCCACACATCGCCTCCAAATCAACACTCCTCCTAAGGTGAGCGATGGATGCTGCTCTTGCTCACCATTGGTTGAAACTGAGACGAGACAAGCGATTAGTCAGGAAATCAGCCGGCTGTTGCGAGGTCGGAATGTAGGCAGGATCGATGATGCCGTTATCTACCTTGTCTCGCACGTAGTTGAAACGGATGTCGATGTTACCTCCTTCGGAGACATCACTGGTAGGGGCAAGTTGACTTAGGTAGCTCAGGGAGTTAGACTCGCTAGAGTGTCTTACTTCGAAATCCTTCCACGGGACAAAGTCTTCTACAAGGTCGAAAACCCGTCCTAGACGGACCTTCCGATTAGCTAATCAAGAATTGGAAGAAGAGAAAAATCTCGCTGGTAGCCTGGCTGCTTCTTCCTGGAGCTTCTTGGCCGTGCGAGCTTCTGAACTCTGTGCGGCAAAACGGCGAATGGCTGAGATTCACCATTCGCTCCCCTTCGGAAACCCTATTTATGTCCTTCGTACTTAACCGAGCACTTTCCTCCTTCGGGGACATCACTGCTATGAGACCCTGCGACCAATGCGATGGATGAAGCGCCGATGGGCAAGTTGACTTGATTAACTCAGGGAGTTAGACTCGTTGGAGTTCCCCGCCGAATCGTGCGTGATCACGTTCGGCAAGAGACCTAGTTCGTAGCACTCCCAAGTCGAGGCCTTGATCATACAACTTGCCGCATCACGAATCATGCCGGGTCGTAGTCTGGTGTACACTGTGTAACACCAACTTGACCAATGTTCCATTAGTCGAATGACTAGGTCACGTTTGCTCGCTGCCAGTAGCGCACATGCCCCTCCGATGCGAAGCAAGTGAGTAGGGTATTCCTTTCGTGGTAGTTCCATACTGACAGCTCCTGCCTTGGTCGGTTTCGCCAACTCATCTGATTGTTTTGGCTGTTGAGATGAAGGTGAGGTACGGCCCAACCTCCTTCCTTCTGCTATCCACAGTCGTCGAATGCGTAGCATTGCTGGGCCGCTGCCAGCGGAAAAGGCGTTCGTGATTGGACTTGTAATACCGGACTGTCACGCCTTGGGCGATGCAAACCCTCTCGTGCGATTCGTATGTCACCCCCGCTGAGTGAACTCCAAGTTCCTCAGGTCCAACGTGAGTTCTATGCAGATCTCGGAGGATCACGTTGGCTGCCTTCACACATCGAATTCTAGCGCCCACTGGGCCCGATAGCTCCGAGCTTCTGACCAGAAAGAAGAATCCGAGGAGAACTGATCCCCACAACAGCTCGTCGTGTTTGTCTTTTCCTCCAACAGTTTCGCATTTTGAGCCGCTTTGGTGTAGTAACTTCTGTGTAGTAACGGCTGCTTCCTGTCCGCTTCACTATGGGTGCGTTTGTATCCTTGAGTGATGAGCTCAAATTCAGGATCGTGATAATTGATCCTGGCGTTCCGAACTGCCTTGTGTGCGAATGCCACCGCTGCCATCTTAGCATCGAAGATCTGATACTTGTTCCCCTTCCAGCCTTGTTATTCCTTTCTGAGGTGCACATCGCTGTAAACAGTCCGACCATCTGCGCCTGTTCTGCCCTGGGCAGCTCATCAATCCAAAGTGGAAACCCGAAGTCGTCGCAGAACGATTCCCAAAACTTGAAGTTCTTGCTGTACCGTCCGACAGTCCCGCTAGAGACTGAGGTCTACTTGAGTTGGTTTCTCTTTTCTTCTATGCGTTGTCGGCGCTCAGTACCTGTGGCACACCAGGAGGTTGGACGCCTGCGTCCAGTCACACATTCGTTCGACAGGGAAAAAAGTAAGATAACAAAAATGGAACTTCGCTTCAAGAGCGAGTCAGGGTGTGTAAAAGAAACATCAGCCTCTATCTGTCCGTGGATTGGCCTAAGGAAACCTGCGACCTGCGCCCGAAGGAGAACAACATAAGGTCTAGCAGTCCTCGTGATGCAGCGGCAGATTCAGGAGTCAAAAGGGTGCGCTGACATAGTTGAAGGACGGGTGGATGCAGCAGATGAACGCGCAGCAAGCCGCGATCGCGGTGATAAAGATGGAAGGGACACGGCTAACGGCAGGAAGCTTACGAGCAGGCTGGGGGACGCCGCGTAGACGCACTGGAAGATCAAGCACGCCGCGTCCTCCAGAGATAAGCGCTCGCACAGGCCGCTGCTTAGCTCGCCAAGCTCACGCAGGCGGACACAAGCAAGCTGCAGCCGCAACTGGTAGCACTCAAGCAGTGCTGCAGCGGGGGGCAAAGCCGACAACGTATAATACCTCGTCTACGCAGACGTCACGAGGGAGCTCAGTCGCATTCTGCAGCTGACCTTGATGCTGCTGCTGCTAGTGGGAGATGTACATTTACACAGAAGCCATTGCATTATTGCTATGAAGCAGATTTGCGGGGATAGTAAGAAGGGGTCTGCACAATAGCCGCTTAGTACAGTACGGTCGTGTCTGAAAACGACCGCAGCGGGTAGTCGCTGCGTGTAGTCGCTTTGGCCATGTCTCGGTTGGCAGCGTGGGCGAGCAATATGGTACGCGGTTTATTTTTATCGGGATAAATGAAAGCCACATAGCTCGCTCTGCTGTCTTTGTGTGCTCAAGAAGGCCGACGTACCAAGAAGCTAAGAACTTATCATCTCAACGTGATGCACGGGTGCGCACTCACGAGTTTGGTAAGAAATCACGGAATCGTGCGACCACCAGCTTAATATTTTCGGATAAATTATTCTTCTTTTCGCGTAGGCACGACCGAGTACCATTCGTTTACCACGAGGTCGGCAAATAGTGTGCTCGCACGAAAGCTTTCGATGGACGGGGAAAGCAGTTGCGGTCGTGACTGTGCAGGCAGCGCGGAGGCCTCAGCGGTGTTGTGGGCCGACGAGGGCAACAACACCAGAAATTGAGCAGCCTGCTCACTGTTTAGCTGACCTTGGAATAACGGACTCCAGATGATTGGCCAAAGTCGTGAGCGTGTCAAACTTCTCGAGTAAGGTATCCACTTTGACGTTTTGTTCCGCTGTACGCTGCTGCATTTTCACGAGCTGAGCGAATTGAGTTTGTTGTGAGAGAACTTCCCGCTCTAAAACGTATCTGAACAATAACAAGTCAGCAGAGACTTTAGCTCGGATTGCCTCCGGAATGCAATCCACGCCATCCATACGCAACCAAGGGAGGTTGTCGATCATTCAATGCTCTCGCAGAACGGAACGCCACTTCGCTAGATCCGTGCTGTACCCTTCATCCGGTCAATCGATAGAGGCATTGTGACAAGAAGCAAACGTCACCTTCCAACCGTTGTTCACCCCGCATCATCGGCACTGAGTTGTAGTACATATCCAGCGATGCGGTGAGCGTGGACAAGAATGTATTGTCAGAGAATGTTAAGAGCTTTGAACGTGTCAAACATTGCGCGACTGGTATTATCCAATCTTGACGGATTGGGTGGCACATCGCCTTTGTCACTGTCGGCTCAGCCCGCAACTGTTCTTCCGACCCGCACATATCCTCGGTCAACACCGGAAAATAAAGAAAGACGCGGCTGACCGTGTCAAACGCCCAGCCACCTCTTGCAATCACTACGGTCACACTCACGCCACTGTTAGACAGGGCCTCGGAGACACAGCCCCGCCGCCTCCAGTTACATTGAAAGCGCATGGTGATTGGATATTTTCGAGCTCTGCTTGAAAATAGCTTTTAGCGGAGGCAGCAGAGATGAAACCAACGTAGGAGACCGTAGGAGCAGACGCAGCGTTAGTTTCAGATTTGCCTTCTCGCGTTTAATGAAGTCTCTGGTGGGAGGGTATACAGGTGGTTACAAAGCTGTAGATGATATGAGCAAGACTGGTAAGGTATCCTGTACCCAGGTAGCTGTACACGAGTCTGACTGCGCAGAGTCAATAGTGGTGTATGTGGCGGGTACAAGCGGTTGCCGGTCGAGGCTGTGTCGTCACAGAGTTCTCTCAACACCAGACAATATCCCTAAAAGGTGCCAACATCCAAACAGGGAGTTGATAAATTTATCAGTTGCTACAGCGCAAAAGATTCAGGCGCTGCTCGACGAAGATCTACTTCGAGAAGAGACAAGGATATCAATCATGCATCGTAGATGCGGTTGTGTTCGGTCACGGACCGAAGACTCTTACGTTTTCGCCATTGATGGGATTGCGTGTAAGTTGCTGTCAGAGGTCATTCGCAGCAACCACATGAATTTAGAGCAGGCCACACGATTCGTTCGGGGAGAAAATGGGGTCGATTGCAGACCCAACAAAGCGCTTGATCTGACGCGACTTCGTTTAGTATTCGGGTTACCCTCACCTTGATCTGCTACTTGAAATAGCTGAACATGGCACTGATGCAAAATGGAGACAAGGCCGATTACCGCGACGTCCACCGCCGAAACATCACGGCTCGTGCCGTAGATATATCCGAGCTGTAACACGAAGTATCCGCGAATGGCAAAATTTGGGTCAGTACATGGTCGTGGAAGCCGATATCTTACAACTTTGGCCCGAGGTGGTTTGCAGTCCGTTGGGGCAGTCGAGAAGAAAGATGCAGATCCCAATCTGGAAGTTCGAACCATTCATGATCTGTCTTTTCCGAACAATGATTCGGTCAATTCAGCATTTGTCGTGGAGTCACTGCCCAAAGTGGGATACGAATCGGTGACAATTATTGCGCGTAGAATTAAGTTTCTGGTGCTGTGTGGGCATGCAGGTCGGATCCGCCTGCTAAAAGGAGATGTCAAGGGTGCATTTCGGCATTTACGCACACGTGCAAATCAAGTGTTCCGAATGGCAGCTTATGTGAAAGAGTTGGGCGTTGTCATTATCGACATGGCGGCGCCGTTTGGTTGGTCGGGGTCGCCACCAAGCTATGCTCTTTCGGAAGAGCGATTTCGTGGCTTATGGGCTCTAACTCCCCAGCTACAGTATCCAGTTCCAGCGATGAGGATCCATTTTTCCCCTATGAATGGGTGGACGATCACATTTTATTCGAGCCCGATGTAGGTGATAGACTTCACCTTGCTGAAGCTACTCTTCGTCATGCCATGTTGGCTGTATTGGGCCCAAGATCGATTAATGAGGCCAAATTTTCGAGCTGGAGGACAGAACTGGTTGCACTTGGACTTCTCTGGAATACTACTTAGCGGACAGTGTCCATTCCAAGCGATAAAAATTTGAAAGCCCGGAGCCGAGTGACAGCATGTTGCAGAACGATAGTGCAACCAAAACAGCGTTTTACAAGGTCTTGGGATCGCTCCGCCACGTGGCAATATGCGTGAGGACGGCAAAACCATTCTACCAGTGTCTACAATCTCAATCTACAGCCGCGCCGCGAGTTGGAAAAGTTCGCTTATCAGAAGGAGCTAGGGCCGATCTGGAGTGGTTTCAGCAAATTGTAACTCACGGGTATCTTGCCGAGTTGCCACTTTCAATGTTCGGTGATACAGTGGACCCTGATGCGGAGTTGTATATGGACGCTTCAAATGTAGGTCTCGCTATTCTCAACCCTGCCTCAAACGAATTCATTCAACTCAAATTCAATGAGGAAGAGCTGAAGATGATTGCGGGGAGTTATCTAACAGTAAGGAGTTTTCGATCAATGTGAGGGAGCACTTGTCCGTTGCTTTGGCATTATGGACGTGGGGAGCTAAATGGAACCGACAATCATCAGGTCGGTTGGTTCACATCAAGCGTTGGAGTGACAACACGGCAGCCGTCAACTGGTGCAACAAGTTGCATTCGACCAATGAAAATTCAGCTAAGAGATTAATAGGTCCATCGGACTTGCAGAGGCTTTTACAATTTGCGGGTATCTGCCGACCATAATCCAGGATCGTCAAATTGGATGGCTGATGCCGCATCTCGTGCTTGGGCCGAACCATACTTACAACGATGGACTAACTTTGCTGCGTTGTGGACACAGACGCAAGTGCCGCCGAGTTGCAGAACACTCTACATGGCATTTTCGAGTCGCTTCAGTCCCAATCTCTGGCCGCGACATCAAAAACAAAATACAGCAGCACTTGGGACCAGTGGAGTCAATGGTGCGAACGGCTTCACTTTTCAAGATGGTTGCCAGAAAAACCACGACGGCATTCGTACTAGCTCGCATTATTCGCCACGTACTGCTGGCTATTTGGCTGGAACGAAGCCGGAACTGGAAACTCTGCCAGCACCGTGCTCTCCAAAGTCAGCCATATCTCGTGGCATCATAGGCGATTTCTGGGCTACGGAGTTTCTTTTACTAGGCCACCAGCTCGCGATCACCGGAATGCGTCGGACACAGCATCCTAGCAACCCAAAATCTCCCATCACAACAGACATTCTCAAGCGGATGCACGAGCAGCTCAATTTCTCGTCAGCCCAGCACCGGGTTCTTTGGGAGGCTTCGGTGCTGGGCTTCTTCTTTCTTTTGCGGAGATCAGAATATTTAGCTCTCGGTTCAAAAGTCCATGAGTAGTCAAATCAGAGCTGAAATGACTACCACTTTTTTAATCCTACATTTAAGCATTTAAACATGGATTTAATCCAATTTTAAATGTAGGAGTGAAAATAATGGCAAGACCTCTAAACAGCTTATATTGAATAGAACACTCCTTTTAACCTGAAGATGTTTCATAAGTCATCAAGCACCTAATATTCATAGGAACGATTATAGAAACAATGTCGCCGAAAAATCTTACATGCAAATCTGACAACATCATTTATATAATGATTTAAATATCAAGATCAGAATTTAGAAAGTTGCCATCTTATGCGAACTTTATATAAGTATATAATAAGATATCATACGATAAGCCAATTATGAAAGGATACATTTACAAGATCTCAAACGAGGATGGAACATGTAACTATATAGGTAGCTCGAAAAGTCCATTTCAAAATTCTGGAGCTGTACAAAATCAAATAATAATAGTTGGTTGAAAGACGGTAAGCCGTATTGTACCATATTTGTATTTTTCCCGAAGCAAGGAGTTTCTAACTTCAAAATTGAGTTACTTAGCGAGCATGATATTGAGAAAACTATCAATTTGTACGTATACAAACAGTTAGCAATCAATCATTATAAATGTATCAATGCTAATGAACATCCTTTTAGAATTGGAGACGAAAAACTTAATAATCGACCACCTCAACACGATCCAAGAAGAAAGATTCAATGCGACTGTGGCTCAGTATATAGTCGATACAATCAAGGTAAGCACACATTGACAGAGAAGCATCAAGCTTACCTAAATCAAAACATCAACTAAGTTAAGCATTTTTTAACGCCGTAACGATGAATATAAACCGACTCGAATTATTTTCATATGATCCTAACCAATATATTAAGTAGTATATATAAAGTGATATAATAAGTATGACATACTCAAGCGAACGTTACCAAGCCATGAAAGAAAGTATTAAAGCTTCACAGAAGCGTTACTATATTAAGACACGTGAAACTAGACTTGCCAAGCAGAAAATTTACGATGATTTGCATCGTGATCAGATTCACGAGCGACAACGTAGCTATAAAACGGTAACTAAAGTTGAGTTACCACCTCAAATTGAAAAAGAAACATCAAAATCTAATTAATTAAAAATATTTTTTCTTTAGTAATATATAAAGTTTAACTTGATATAATATCAATTAATATATAAAGTTCATCTTAATATAATATCAAGTAATATATAAAGTTCAACTTAATATAATATCAAGTAATATATAAAGTTCAACTTGATACAACATTAATTAATATATATAAAGTTCAACTTAATATAACTTGAGTAATATAAGAAGATAATTTAGTCAGCGATATATAACGATGCTTGCTCACGAACTTGAAGGACTGAAACGTTTAGGACTTAAACCTATTAAATGGGGCACCAGCTACCGTCTAAAGGTTCGAGGGCGAACCAACAAGATGGTTTTCATCAGCAACGTAAGTGAATTCAAAAATAAAAACTGGTTGCTAAGTACTACAATGTAACTATGGATAAGCTAAACAAGCAGCTAGCTCCCGATTATCACGAGGATCCTAAATATCGTTTTTACAATAGCAAATTTGGAGAGTCTCATCTATATGAAAACATTCCAGCTGGAGAGTTTTACGAAAAGCTTGAGCACGTTTTGTTAAGTCAGAAGAAAGCTTACAAAGTAAATATTGCTCTCGGTTACACGCTCCATGATCCTATCAACGATGAGGACTTTCACTTCTATCCTAACATCGAAAACACAGCCGTTTATGACAAGCCATTCGCCGTGAATAGTCGAGCTGATGCGAGAAAATCGTTTCTGATATCAGAACAAGAGAGCTTGCTGACAAACTTAATTACCCTAAATCAGGAGTAAAGCTCAAAGCGATTACCGCTTTTAGAATCTATATCGATTATCGCGATCACGTTCTCGGTGATAGTGATGCTGTCGTACCAGAATTCATTAAGAAGAACAAGTATATCATCAATTTTACAAAGACAAACAACAAATGCGTTTTCTTCAATATTGCTTACCACAACCAACCTGAACCAAAGAGACCCGATCGTATCAAATCTTTGTTAAGGATACTTTCAAGCAATATTGTAGATTTAAGGGTATCGAGTGCTCATAAGGTCTATTCAAAAACTTCAAGCCGATTGACCTTCTTAAATTTGATGAATTTGAAGAGTGTTTCAATCTAAATATTAATATTTATGATTTTAACAACGCAACTACTGAAGTGAATTGTATTAGACCAACCGTAGGTAAATATGATGATACGCTCAGCATCCTTTCACATGACAATCATGCTTTCTACATCACAAACATTGATAAGGTACAGAGTAAGTATATCTGCTCAACGTGCTCGATGACTTTCGATAATTGTTCACGTTTAGCAAATCATAAAAATATGAAGTGTGATCGAGTAAATATTGCTACTTTTCCTAAAGAGCCAAAGATGTATCAACCTAATCCAAATATGATTCAATCAATGCTAAGGAAGTACAACATCAGAGATGTCGATCACTATGTTGATCATTTTATTGTTTGGGATTTAGAAGCTATATTAGCTCCTCAAGAATTTAACCATGAAGCCAAGACTCAATTCTATAATGAACATATTCTTGTATCAGCAAGCGTATCAGATAGCTTAACTAAAGGTGTCGAATGCTTTGTTAACTCTGATTCGAAGTTATTGGTTACTGATATGATGTCTTATATCAAGCTGATTCGTGATAAAATCTTTGAGTATAATGTTCAGAAATATGAGAAGTTGATCATTAAGTTAATGGATTCTTTAGGCCTGGCAATGATTCCAGGTGAGATCATAACAGAAATATTTTATAGTGGTGATCTCCACAAGTGGATTGGTCCTTCTAAATCATTTTCTAACTTGGCTGAATTCGTTGATTGTAATGTGTCATCCTTCGTTAATAAAGACGCAAGACGTCTATTAACCATACTTAAGCAGGTTCCAGTCCTTGGTTTCAATAGTGGATCGTATGATATCAATCTGATTAGAACCGATCTTTTCGACATATTGTACAAATCAGGTAATATGAAAGTCATCAAGAATAATGGTTACATGGCTATTTCAACATCGCAATACAAGTTTCTTGATATCCTTAATTACGTTCCACAAGGCGTAAGTCTCGATAAGTATCTCAATACGTACATTGGCGGCTGCACATGCGAAGATAAAAATCGTTGCTCATGTGGCTTGACTAAGGGTGTTTTTCCATATGAATACATCACTTCATTCGAAATCCTTAACGAAACGACTATCCCTCCCAAATCAGCGTTCGACAGCAAGCTCCGTAAAACGTCTATCTCTTCTGAGGACTATGAGCGTGTTCAATTTGTTTGGAAGCATTATGAAATGAAGTCGATCAAAGATCTTCTTATTTGGTACAACAACCTCGATGTAGCTCCTTTCATCATTGCAATCCAGAAGCATCGTGAATTATTCAAACGTTTCGAGTTGGATATGTTCGTTGACGGGGTCAGCTTACCAGGTCTTAGCGAGAAGGTAATGTATCAAACATGTATGAAAGATCTAAAGCCTATTCCTAAGATAGCAGCTAAATCATTTGATTTCCTATTGGACGATTCAAAGGCTATATCAAGCAGGATAAGGAAGCTAATCATGATTTCGATATGACGATTGGACATCTTAACTATCTGCTCAAGAAGCAAAAATATCTATGCTCACATTGCTATTGTCCATTGGATACTGAAAATGTTTCAGCTGATCGAGTTAATAATAGGGTTGGTCACAAAGACGGTAACATCATGATCAGCTGCGTACCGTGTAATGTCGCTCGTAAGGACATGCCAATAAAAGCTTTCCGACACAAGAAGTTGCTTGACTACAACAGCGATCGCTTAGTATATTCAATTGATGAAGAGGAAGGAGAAATCTATCATAAGATGAAAGCTAATATCGCTGGCGGTCCATCCATCATCTTCAATAGATATGCAAAGCGCAACGAAACCAAGATTAGAGGTGGTAAATTATGTAAGAAGGTTATTGGATACGATGCTAATGCTCTTTATCTATGGTGCTTAGGAAATGACATGCCTTGTGGACGTTTAACTACTATCCAGCCTTACGCCAATATCATTGATGATATTAAAGACAATAAGATCTTTGGTTTCTTAGAGTGCGACATAGAAACACCAGAACACTTAAAAGACTACTTTTCCGAGATGACTCCTATTTTCAAGAACATTGATATCGAACCAACTGAGGAGGTCATTGGTAAGCATATGTTCGACTATAATCAGTCTCGCGGTAAAAACATGTCCAAGAAGAGTCGTAAGCTTATTGGTAGTTACTTTGGTGAGAAAATCCTTATCTACGCACCTCTACTAAAATGGTATCTCGAGCATGGCATGATCATCACCAAGACCTATAGCTTCATCAAAGCAGCTGGCGCCTTTCAAATCCTTTATGGAGCAAGTGTCTGACGCACGACGCGAAGGTGATGAATCTATTCAATCCATCGCTGCTATCATTATTGAGAAATTAAAAGCATGTGATCCTTTGAGGAAAACAATGATTTGCTCATCGAAATGCGAAAGATCAGTAGCAATCCGGATTTGTTAGATATGACCTTTATCAATGCTTTTATCGAAGATATAAGTGCAAAATCTAAGTTCCAATCGATTAAAGATCTACTAATGAAGTTTGCTTCATTATGTGATGGTGAAGATAAGGGTATGATCGCCGATATGATGAAGCTTATTGGTAATGCTGCGTTTGGTCGATCTGGCAGGGATATGTCTAAGCATCGTCAAGTTGAGTTTCTATCGAACGAAGATGAAATTATTAAGGCTATCGAACACTTCACTTATCTGTCCAGAACCGACTTCACTGATGAAATGGTTGAGATAGTTAAATCAAAGCGCCGTATCAAACTCAGCAACCCCATTCATCTTTCCATTGCTATCTATCAACTTGCTAAGCTGAGAATGCTTCAATTCTATTATGATTGTATTGACTTCTACTTTGATAGATCTGATTTCGAATACCAGGAGATGGATACGGATAGTGGCTATATCGCTTTCACCTGTGAAGACCCCTTTAAAGAATGTATCAAGCCTCATTTAGTTAAACACTTCGAGAAGCATAAGTATGATTGGTTTCCCCGTGACGATAGTCTTGAGAATGCTGCTTTTGATCGCCGTACGCCTGGTCTATTCAAAGAAGAATTCAGGTGCAATGCTATGGTTTCTTTATCATCTAAGAACTACATCTGCTATCTAAGTGATAAAATCGATAAAGAAACAGGTAAATCTATGATTAAGCTTTCTGCTAAAGGCGTACAAAAGAAGAAAAACTCTAATGTTCTAACGCCTGAGAACTTTGAATCAGTAGTTAAGCAGGATGAGTCAATCAAGAAATATCACTACACTATCCAAGGAACCAATACAGGTTTTCGTATTCGTAAAGAGACTAACTCAATCATCACTTACTCGCAGACGAAAACTGCCCTTTCGTACTATTATGATAAGAGACAGGTTCTAGATGACGGAATTAGCACTGTCCCTTTACAAATTTAGGGGGACCACTCAGCCATTTTTTTTATCAACATGATATAGTCATGGATAAAACGATAGATAACTTATTGAAGAAACTTTACTATGATCCTAAAACTGGTTATGTAGGTGTTAATGCTCTATATGAAAAAGCAAAAAAAATAAGAAAGACCATCAAGCTTAAAGAGGTGAAAGGTTGGTACAAAGATCAAACAGATATTCAACGATATAGCGAGAAAAAGTCTCAATTTCAGGATTTTAAGATCACTTCACACAATCCCAATAGTTGGCAAGCTGATTTAATGTTTAAGAGCGGTAAAGTATTTTTTACTGCTATCAACATTAATAGTCGAATAGGCTTCGCTATGATCATAGAAGATAAACGTTGGAGTAGCGTGGTGAAGGCAATCAAGTCACTTGAAAATCAAAAGGTCGATGTTTTAACGACTGATAATGGAGTCGAATTCATGTCTAAGAGAGCTCAAGCATATTTCAAAACTAAAAACATCATCCATTACAATAACGAAGCAGGTGATCATAGCACGATGGGAAAGATTGAACGTTTCAATCGAACGCTGAAATCACGTTTGATGAAAATCAGACAGCCTCTCACGATAAAACTTCTTAGTGATGTTATCGAAAATTATAATTCTACTATTCATAGCTCGATTAACATGACTCCTAACGAAGCTAGAGGTCAAGTAATGGAGAGTGAATTAAATTATAATAGAGACACCATGGATAGGCTACAGCTACAACTTGAAATTGGATCAAGCGTAATATACAGACTAAAAACAAAGCAATTTCAAAAGAATCGATTAAATGGAGTAAAGCCATCTACGAGATCGTTGGAATAGACGGATATCGAATCCAGATTCGTTCAAAGAATGGTCATACTCTACAAGTCACCAAACGATCTTAAATCAGTGAACGACTTACCTACAGAAGCTGAAACGAAGAAAGGTGATATTTTTGAAGTCGAACGAATAATTGATCACAAAAAATGCGATCTGGTAAAAATAAGTATTTAATCAAATGGAAAGGATACGACGAGCCAACCTGGGAAAATCAAGATAATTTGCGACTGATCAATAAAAACGAACTATCAACCGTCGAGAAAGAATATTTCTCAAATCGTTAAAGAAGTAAAATCGCGAGGTAGCTTGACCGGTCTATACATTCTTTTAGGTAACGGTTTCGGTGGAGATACTACATCACCTTTACGTTTTCTTTTAATCTCAAACAACTTAGACGCTTCTTCTTCAATATTAGAGTTATCGAATGGTTCCACCTCTTCGAGATCAATCCATATTAAAGCTGAATCCATAGCTTTATATTTCTCAATATATATACTTCAAAAATGAATAAGTGTAAAGCTATCACCAACAATAATAACCAATGCTCAAGGAACGCCCTAAAGAGTGGTTTATGTACTCAACATGATAAGGATTTTACAATTCATATGCAGCGTAAGGAGCTCAGCAAAATGCATCGACGCGTCAGATTCTACTGTGATAAAATCAATCGTTTTCATGGCATGATCACTGATATCCAGCGGCTCGATTACTTTAAATTTCACATCCAACAAATAGATCCGACCACTGGGCATATCGTCACGTAATCAAAGATGATAAATTTAAGAATCAACTTGAGGCTCTATTCGATCTACCGATTGATGAGATATTACCATATTACGAAGCTTTATTAAAAGAAGAAACGAAATCGTTCATAAATATTCAATTAATGGGTGGACTGATGGTGCTATCCCCGAATCAATTAAATATAAATCTAGATTCAAATCTCAGTAGTGATATATAAGAAGAAAACCAACATGTTTCCATCTTTCGACAATCTCGCTCAACGTGAGCTTAAACGTCTAGAATTGCTTCAAAAGTCACAATTGCGTGTCAAGCAAGCTAATCTTAAACGCGTTATGTTCGCCGAGACGAATTGGGCAAGCGACTTGGATAATACCATCACTACACTAAAGCAGAAGCAAGATATTTCAACTCAAACTGAATATGACGCTTCTGCTAAGGTTAGTGATGGACTTTTAAAAAAGAATGACATCCCAGTGAGCTCTCAAATAATACTGAAACGGATGATTACTCCAATATTTCCCTGATGTTTCAACACCTAATGTTCAGCCGATGGATGATGAAAATTTGTTTGATGATGAAAATTTGTTTGATGAGATTAACGAGCAGCAGCGAGCAAGGAAGCTTTGATTAAAATATTTGAAGTATATCCCATTAGATAAACTAAATCTACATCCACTGTCAACCAATGAGAGACAGCTAAGTAAATACTATCTTCGTAAAAATGCGAAGGTTGAAACAATTACAGGAAGGCAAGTGGTCGTCCCAAATATAAATTGGGACAAAACGTACGATTCTATCTACAAAGTCATTTCTTCTGATCCGAGATTCATTACCTATATCACCAATCGTAAGAAGGCCCCTCCAACAGCATTTCCTGAGTATGAAATGTACAACGATAAACCGCTTGACGTTTGGAAGCTTATAGGAGAAAAACGAAAAAGGACAAACGCCTCAGAAGGTGATGACTCTAATCGGAGCAAGCAAACGACTTGAAGATAGTTTCGTCTATGATAATTCGACTTCAACTGAATTAGATGAAGAAGAGAGTAAGCGTAAGCTCTTTGGATGATTTATAATAATATTAAATTGATTGAGACAAATGATTTAAAGAAAAGCATCGTCCCTATCCTAAAAGGTGGTTTTAAAGAACACAACACTTAGAGATAATGATTCGTACATTTGGATTAAAGATAACAATCTGGTTGCATTTGGTAAGTGATTCCGATGTTTTCAGACCAGCTGTAACTCAAAAAGTTGATTGGTTTTTCACTCAAGGAATTTATTGAAAGTCAAGGATCAAGGTCATCCGATTCGCGAACTACGTTCGATTGATAATAAAGATAAGACATTAAATGCTAAAGCTTATAAACAGGCTATTGAAGGTGAGCCTCGTCATGGAACCATGAGTGGTATAGATGAAGATATGGATCGGCGATTATCCAACTCTGACAACGATGCTAAAACAATCCTAACTGAGTACTATAAATTACTTCACGCAAAGCGAGTTAAGATTGCATTTCGTCTCGTACCGATCGTTAATTCTAAAAAGGAGTAAAAATCATTCATCATATTACTTTGGCGAGCCAAGGCTTAAGCGTCCTTTAAATCTCATCAATACACCGCAGAATCCAAATGATAAGCATAAACCAATCAGTGGTACTGCATTGTCTGATCTTATGAAGAACATCCGATGGAAGGATACTCTGATATCGTTAGATAATGGATTTGATGAGTTTGATCGATATCTACAATCCATCGATGATAAAGATTTAAAAAAGGAACTTTTGAGAATCTTACTAATAATCGTAAGATCCTTAATGAGGCGGTTCTAGCTAATAGTCAAGGAATTCAAAAGCAAAGTGGTGAGGAATATGATGAGTCAGAAGCTGCGTTCAATGATTATCAAAAGGCACAACAGCGATACGATGAATTAAAGAAATTAGTCAAGTCATCAAACTCCACAGCTATGAGATCAGCGCTTAAAGCTGCTAAATCTGCTTTGAAAGCGACTGAAGCTGTTTATAATCTCAAGTCAAAGAAAAGCGATGCCGACATATTTAGAGCGTCAAAGTTTCGTGAAGCATGCCTCTCAGGGTAAGGCTTGAGAGGACGAGGACTTCGAGGTGCGGGGTAAAGCCTTTAAAGGCGTTGTTCGACGTGGGAGAACATACAATCTCAACGAAATCCAAGGTCTCGCAACGCCTAGCGCTTACATTTATCGCCAACTCGGAAGCAAGTATATTAGATTACCCGATCTCGACGCTAAAACACTCATTATCGTTCAACCAAATCGACGAAAATGCGGACCTAAGCGTCAAATCAGCAGTGATCTACAATCAATGTTAAAAGATCTTGTTTATAATCAAAACATTAGTCAAGACGGATATGATCGATTATCGGTTGATGACCAACGCCTATTCAAAGAGATTCTCAATATCACCCATCTTCAACATAGTTTTCACGACAAACTACCCGATCCTTTAACCAACCTCAAAATGGAGTACGAGAAGCTTAAAGGTGAGCTGATGTTAGGCAATGATAATCCTTCGATTATTAAACAACTTAAATCACTTAGCGTTGACATGTATTCAAACAAGTTAATTGGAGATAAGGAATTCAAAGATATTATATCGAGATTAATATAAGAGTAGGTCTTAGAGAACTTGTTCTAAGACATCGCACTTGAGCGAAGTAATTACTATTCAGTTCTAATAAGAAGATGCTTGTTCTAAACACGCGACAAGTTACGAAGAGCGGAGGACTCTACAACCTTCAAGCTGATCAAAACTTAGCTGAGTTAAAATCAATCATGAAAGATCTCATCATCAAGGAGACCCCCTAAGAAGGACACGATGTGGGCAACTCAAGATAAAAAAATCAAATTCGTCGCAAACGGACGCGACAGGAGGCAAGATATGGGCCTATAAGCCACGAACAAAGAAGGAGCCGTCTGTAAAGACATTTGCTCTATAGCTTCTAACAGCTTAATTTTTTATACCACCAACGATGTGCATGTTTTACGATTTTAATTTTCTTAGATGGAGTGCATCCCATAGCTGCTAAGAAATATATTAGGTTTCTTGTCTTGCTGACCAATAGCGCTCTGCTGCTTTTTCCATGCGAACTAATCTGATGTAATAATCAGGAAATTCCTTTAAATGATCGCAAGCGATCTTCATCATTTGCCATGGATCGTCGGTATGTTCTGATTCGATCGTCATAGCCTTTCTTAAATAAGGAATTGTGACTTTTGATAAATCGAGTTTGAATGTTCTTGCTAAATCTGTTATAAGCTTGTTGGATAACTTCATCACCAAAGAATTTTTTTAGAGAACCAGTCACTGCTATATCGTCCGTAATCTATAATGTGGCGTTGATAATATCTTCGACGACGATCTTTATCGTTGTGATCATAACTACTAAAAGCCTTTATTGGCGTACGGTCTCTATAGTGTTGATAAGGGCGGCCATCGCTTCTGATAGCACCAAAAGAAACATTAGGCCGACCGTCACTAAAAGTAACATCATATTTTTATGCTTCTTCCTCGATAATTGAATAGTATATGTAACTGGCATTATATCTATATTTAAGGATTCGAATTTTCTAACAAGCTGATACGATTTAAGAGACCGATTAATTCAATTCTTTGTTGCTCAATGTTCACTTGTTGAGTAGATACGATGCCATTTAAATCTTGAATTGCTTTGCAAAGGATGGCGGTTAGCGATGCATAATCAACGCCCATCGTATTGATAGGTAGACCCTCGCTATTTAACTCATTAAGGTCTCCTTCTGGTGTTGATACTGGCTCAGGTACAATAGGTTGAACTTCTTGAGCAATAACCAACAGATACTCTTCATCTGCTTCCATTTAAAGCGCCTGGTTTCAGTGCCATTATTGTGTCTAATCCGTATGGTATGTCTTCAATATCCTCTTTAATCGTTCATCAGATACATTCGTGTAGGAGCCTCCATAGACCGGGACGCAATGAATGAAAAATTACTATCATAGGCCGCAAAACGAATAGATTGGGTTGTAGAGCTATAGCGGCCTATCCCCACATAAGATGAGTATGATGAACCACGCCATGATAGAGCTGCCGAAACGCCATTTGCTTTCGAATGGAACCACTCGTTACACCAAATAGATGAGACACATGAAACTGACTTTTCGGGGGTGTTTGTACCAATACCTATCCAATTATCAGATTTAATGACTAGAGCGTTGCTAGTTCCGTAATTATCAAAGAAAGATAGTTCGCATTGTAACCAGATCCGTATAGTTATATTGAATCGTGATACAATCTTTAACCGATTCTCGCACACCAATGCAAACCACACGACGATCCACGCATAAAGTTCCAGTCCTGGCTCCTACCACGTTTCCAAAAGATATCCTTCCGTCCTGGTGCAAGCGAAGCCGTTCCGTTAGAAGACTCGTAACTGAATCTGCTGATCGTGTCAAGAAGCTAAGATCAGATAAAGCAAAACTACCTCCTGTTCTTCTAGCTAATATTACTGCACTTGGTGTCATTGAGAGACCGAAGCAGCAGAAGCAGTATCAATAGCGAATGATATACCGCGCTACTTCCGATAGTATCTTTATCATTATCGATGCACAGATTGTACTCTCCATGACGACTCCCAGCGCCGTGATTAGTGCCCGCTGTAACAGAAAACCTTCGAAGTAGCTCCACCATGTTGTTATAGAAACACCGTTGACGGTAAGCGAACTACAATTAATAGAATTGCTTACATTAAGCGAACCGAGAGTTCCAATCTCTGTTATAGCAGTCTGTGAAGCCGTTTGTAAATTTCCGTATATAGTACCTGAAGAAATCGTTGAAACTGATATTGAAGACGGTACCGATGTCAAGAAGTTAGCAAGGTTGTAAGATACTCCATTCTGAATACAGTGACGATGTGCTAATACTTGAAAGTGATATTGAAGACGGTACCGATGTCAAGAAGCTTGCAAGGTTGTAAGATACTCCATTTTGAATCAGTGACGATGTACTAATACTTGAAAGTGATATTGAAGACGGATCGATGTCAAAAGCTAGCAAGGTTAACGTTACGCCTGCTTGTTGAAACGTATTTGCGTTAATACTCGAAACGCTTAAACTAGATGGAATAGATGTTAAGAAACTAGCAAGGTTGTACGTTGTTCCTGCTTGTTTGAATGAAGTAGCATTGATAGTTCCCGATAGCGTCAATGACCTAACACCAGAAACGATATCACCTGAACCGTTTAGAACAAGTGCTTTGCCCGGAGATCCTACGCCTTCCGTAATATCGGTTAGATAACTTGGAAGATCTAAAGCAATCGGTGATCCATCGATTAGTAATTCTGAGCAAGAGATAGTACCGAGACCACTAATATCGAGATTATCATCAGGAACAAGAGCTAAACCAATAGCTGCTTGACCGACACTAACTCCGGTCAAATAGGATAGACGGTAATCGTTTTTGCTTAGATATAACGTTTGTGCATAAGCATACGATAGAGAGCCGGTCTGATCTTGAGAGAGATAGTTGTTCGGATTGTAGATTCCAGAATCAAATAATGAAGGTGGATATACGAAGCCACTCATTTTTTATCGATACTATATAGTAACACTTTAAAAAATGAGCGAAATTGCTGATTATGGAGCTGCGCTCCCGAGTAAATATAAAAGCGCTACGGTCGGTGATATCAAAGAATTAGGTATCAAGAAGCTATTCCGTATGGTGATACTAGGACCCTCCTACAGCGGTAAGAACAATCTCTGCATGCATATCTTAAAACATAGTCCTCACGTTTTTAGTCATCTTCATATCATTGCTCGTAATCCTAATCAAGAGCTCTATGACTATCTTAGAGATAAATTGGAAGGATTCATCACATTTCACGATGAGCCACCTCAAGTCGATTCAATCCGTAAAACTCCCGGCAAGAAGCCAGAGCTTGTGATCATTGATGATTTCAGTAATGATAAGGGGCTCCAAAGAATGTCTTCTCCCACTATTTCACTCGCGGGCGACTTAGTACGATATTCTAAGTCACAGTTGGTTTGGCACTGACAAGATGATCAGGCTCAACTGCGAATATGTAGCGATCTTAAGGGCTAACAGTAAGCGTGATCTAAAGCTGCTTATGACTGATTTCAATATTCGTGGCGTTAATGAAAATGATATCGTTAGGTATTATAATAAAGCTACAGGTGATAGAAAAGGTCAGATGCTTTCATTGATTCAGTGCGCTCTAAACTACGTTATAACTTTGATAAGGAGATCGATCCGGATCTTGCTTAATTAATATCCTGAAATATAAATCAATACATTAATATAGAGCGGAGCTTAGAGAACTTGTTGCTGACACTCGCACTTGAGCGTAAGCTAATTACTATTCACGCCCCGCGTGCTCTAATAGAACAAGTATGGCAAGCTTCATTAAGCTTGATAGCACGAACTTAGTTCAGAATGGATTAAATAATACATATAGATACGAATTCGCTGGTTCGTCCGTTAATTTTAAAGATAATGATATCGCTGTTCAATCAATATCCTTGTTTTGTAGTGATTTCAATATTGATAGCTTAGCTTTTGGTAACAACTCGTTTAAGATTGAAGTCCCTACGGGTAGTACAACATCTCTAGTTAATGTAAATCTTCAAGATGGCTGGTACGGATATGCTGATATCAATCGAAAAATCCAAGCTGCTTTGGTAAGCGCTGGAGCTTATCTGATCGATGGAGATGGTAATAATGTATTCTTTATTCAAATTAGTGAAAATAGTACGTATTACAGTTGTCAGCTTGATTGCTCTCCTACCCCGACTACGATTGGAAGCTATACGCGTCCATCAACGGGCCTTTATAGCTCATCTGGATCAGGTTTACCATCTACGTCTCGTGTACCTCGACTGATTATCGATAATGCTAATTTCGGTAAGGTACTTGGTTTCGCTTCTGGATCGTATCCAAGCGGTCCAACAACGACCGCTACCTCTCTTTTATCGAATATTGTCCCACAAGTTCATCCGACCAGTTCCTATGTCGTCCGTTGTGATGCGATCAAAAACGATTACGTCCCATCAGGTGATTTGTTAGCGGCATTTGATCGTGGCGATGCTCGATTGGTCAGTTGATTTACTATAGACCTAGCAATTACGCTTGGGTGAAACTCAACGATGGTGCCCGTTCGTCGATTACTGTATCGATTTGGAATCAAAACGATGAGCAGGTTCATTTCCGAGATATATCTGTTTCAATCATGTTATTGATTAGGCCGCGTGAATTTAGATAAAAATGCTTATTTTTTTAAAATTGATAGTTTACAAACGAAATGAAGAGCCTCGCATACCGGTCCCTGACATCTTAAAACTCCCTGCCTTCATACTACTTTTCCCGAGTGAAAATGATCCTCCCCAGGTTCTCTACCCCGAACGCCACTCGTCTTCTTGCCTCTCATAGCTCGAATCTTAGTCATGTAATCTTTGCTTCCTGGCTACCTTTAACAAACTTCTTAGTCTTCTTAGGGGACGCCGACGCC
>JAAVTI010001175.1:0-22297 GCA_011947335.1 Phytophthora constricta | reverse complement strand
GAGCGATTTCGTGGCTTATGGGCTCTAACTCCCCAGCTACAGTATCCAGTTCCAGCGATGAGGATCCATTTTTCCCCTATGAATGGGTGGACGATCACATTTTATTCGAGCCCGATGTAGGTGATAGACTTCACCTTGCTGAAGCTACTCTTCGTCATGCCATGTTGGCTGTATTGGGCCCAAGATCGATTAATGAGGCCAAATTTTCGAGCTGGAGGACAGAACTGGTTGCACTTGGACTTCTCTGGAATACTACTTAGCGGACAGTGTCCATTCCAAGCGATAAAAATTTGAAAGCCCGGAGCCGAGTGACAGCATGTTGCAGAACGATAGTGCAACCAAAACAGCGTTTTACAAGGTCTTGGGATCGCTCCGCCACGTGGCAATATGCGTGAGGACGGCAAAACCATTCTACCAGTGTCTACAATCTCAATCTACAGCCGCGCCGCGAGTTGGAAAAGTTCGCTTATCAGAAGGAGCTAGGGCCGATCTGGAGTGGTTTCAGCAAATTGTAACTCACGGGTATCTTGCCGAGTTGCCACTTTCAATGTTCGGTGATACAGTGGACCCTGATGCGGAGTTGTATATGGACGCTTCAAATGTAGGTCTCGCTATTCTCAACCCTGCCTCAAACGAATTCATTCAACTCAAATTCAATGAGGAAGAGCTGAAGATGATTGCGGGGAGTTATCTAACAGTAAGGAGTTTTCGATCAATGTGAGGGAGCACTTGTCCGTTGCTTTGGCATTATGGACGTGGGGAGCTAAATGGAACCGACAATCATCAGGTCGGTTGGTTCACATCAAGCGTTGGAGTGACAACACGGCAGCCGTCAACTGGTGCAACAAGTTGCATTCGACCAATGAAAATTCAGCTAAGAGATTAATAGGTCCATCGGACTTGCAGAGGCTTTTACAATTTGCGGGTATCTGCCGACCATAATCCAGGATCGTCAAATTGGATGGCTGATGCCGCATCTCGTGCTTGGGCCGAACCATACTTACAACGATGGACTAACTTTGCTGCGTTGTGGACACAGACGCAAGTGCCGCCGAGTTGCAGAACACTCTACATGGCATTTTCGAGTCGCTTCAGTCCCAATCTCTGGCCGCGACATCAAAAACAAAATACAGCAGCACTTGGGACCAGTGGAGTCAATGGTGCGAACGGCTTCACTTTTCAAGATGGTTGCCAGAAAAACCACGACGGCATTCGTACTAGCTCGCATTATTCGCCACGTACTGCTGGCTATTTGGCTGGAACGAAGCCGGAACTGGAAACTCTGCCAGCACCGTGCTCTCCAAAGTCAGCCATATCTCGTGGCATCATAGGCGATTTCTGGGCTACGGAGTTTCCCTTTACTAGGCCACCAGCTCGCGATCACCGGAATGCGTCGGACACAGCATCCTAGCAACCCAAAATCTCCCATCACAACAGACATTCTCAAGCGGATGCACGAGCAGCTCAATTTCTCGTCAGCCCAGCACCGGGTTCTTTGGGAGGCTTCGGTGCTGGGCTTCTTCTTTCTTTTGCGGAGATCAGAATATTTAGCTCTCGGTTCAAAGTCCATGAGTAGTCAAATCAGAGCTGAAATGACTACCACTTTTTCAATCCTACATTTAAGCATTTAAACATGGATTTAATCCAATTTTAAATGTAGGAGTGAAAATAATGACAAGACCTCTAAACAGCTTATATTGAATAGAACACTCCTTTTAACCTGAAGATGTTTCATAAGTCATCAAGCACCTAATATTCATAGGAACGATTATAGAAACAATGTCGCCGAAAATCTTACATACAAATCTGACAACATCATTTATATAATGATTTAAATATCAAGATCAGAATTTAGAAAGTTGCCATCTTAAGCGAACTTTCTATAAGTATATAATAAGATATCATACGATAAGCAACAATTATGAAAGGATACATTTACAAGATCTCAAACGAGGATGGAACATGTAACTATATAGGTTGTTCGACTAAGTCTATTTCAAAATTCTGGAGCTATACAAAATCAAATTATAATAGTTGGTTGAAAGACGGTAAGCCGTATTGTACCATATTTGTATTTTTCCTGAAGCAAGGAGTTTCTAACTTCAAAATTGAGTTACTTAGCGAGCATGATATTGAGAAAACTATCGATTTGTACGAATACAAACAGTTAGCAATCAATCGTTATAAATGTATCAATGCTAATGAATATCCTTTTAGAATTGGAGACGAAAAACTTAATAATCGACCACCTCAACACGATCCAAGAAGAAAGATTCAATGCGACTGTGGCTCAGTATATAGTCGATACAATCAAGGTAAGCACAAATTGACAAAGAAGCATCAAGCTTACCTAAATCAAAACATCAACTAAGTTAAGCATTTTTTTAAACGCCGTAACGATGAATATAAACCGACTCGAATTATTTTCATATGATCCTAACAAATATATTAAGTAGTATATATAAAGTGATATAATAAGTATGACATACTCAAGCGAACGTTACCAAGCCATGAAAGAAAGTATTAAAGCTTCACAGAAGCGCTACTATATTAAGACACGTGAAACTAGACTTGCCAAGCAGAAAATTTACGATGATTTGCATCGTGATCAGATTCACGAGCGACAACGTAGCTATAAAACGGTAACTAAAGTTGAGTTACCACCTCAAATTGAAAAAGAAACATCAAAATCTAATTAATTAAAAAAAATTTTTTCTAATATCAAGTAATATATAAAGTTCAACTTGATATAATATCAAGTAATATATAAAGTTCAACTTGATATAATATAAGTAATATATAAAGTTCAACTTAATATAACTTGAGTAATATAAGAAGATAATTTAGTCAGCGATATATAACGATGCTTGCTCACGAACTTGAAGGACTGAAACGTTTAGGACTTAAACCTATTAAATGGGGCACCAGCTACCGTCTAAAGGTTCGAGGGCGAACCAACAAGATGGTTTTCATCAGCAACGTAAGTGAATTCAAAAATAAAAAACTGGTTGCTAAGTACTACAATGTGACTATGGATAAGCTAAACAAGCAGCTAGCTCCCGATTATCACGAGGATCCTAAATATCGTTTCTACAATAGCAAATTTGGAGAGTCTCATCTATATGAATACATTCCAGCTGGAGAGTTTTACGAAAAGCTTGAGCACGTTTTGTTAAGTCAGAAGAAAGCTTACAAAGTAAATATTGCTCTCGGTTACACGCTTCATGATCCTATCAACGATGAGGACTTTCACTTCTATCCTAACATCGAAAACACTGCTGTTTATGACAAGCCATTCGCCGTGAATAGTCGAGCTGATGCGAGAAAATCGTTTCTGATATCAGAACAAGAGAGCTTGCTGACAAACTTAATTACCCTAAATCAGGAGTAAAGCTCAAAGCGATTACCGCTTTTAGAATCTATATCGATTATCGCGATCACGTTCTCGGTGATAGTGATGCTGTCGTACCAGAATTCATTAAGAAGAACAAGTATATCATCAATTTTACAAAGACAAACAACAAATGCGTTTTCTTCAATATTGCTTACCACAACCAACCTGAACCAAAGAGACCCGATCGTATCAAATCTTTTGTTAAGGATACTTTCAAGCAATATTGTAGATTTAAGGGTATCGAGTACTCATTAGGTCTATTCAAAAACTTCAAGCCGATTGACCTTCTTAAATTTGATGAATTTGAAGAGTGTTTCAATCTAAATATTAATATTTATGATTTTAACAACGCAACTACTGAAGTGAATTGTATTAGACCAACCGTAGGTAAATATGATGATACGCTCAACATCCTTTCACATGACAATCATGCTTTCTACATCACAAACATTGATAAGGTACAGAGTAAGTATATCTGCTCAACGTGCTCGATGACTTTCGATAATTGTTCACGTTTAGCAAATCATAAAAATATGAAGTGTGATCGAGTAAATATTGCTACTTTTCCTAAAGAGCCAAAGATGTATCAACCTAATCCAAATATGATTCAATCAATGCTAAGGAAGTACAACATCAGAGATGTCGATCACTATGTTGATCATTTTATTGTTTGGGATTTAGAAGCTATATTAGCTCCTCAAGAATTTAACCATGAAGCCAAGACTCAATTCTATAATGAACATATTCCTGTATCAGCAAGCGTATCAGATAGCTTAACTAAAGGTGTCGAATGCTTTGTTAACTCTGATTCGAAGTTATTGGTTACTGATATGATGACTTATATCAAGCTGATTCGTGATAAAATCTTTGAGTATAATGTTCAGAAATATGAGAAGTTGATCATTAAGTTAATGGATTCTTTAGGCCTGGCAATGATTCCAGGTGAGATCATAACAGAAATATTTTATAGTGGTGATCTCCATAAGTGGATTGGTCCTTCTAAATCATTTTCTAACTTGGCTGAATTCGTTGATTGTAATGTGTCATCCTTCGTTAATAAAGACGCAAGACGTCTATTAACCATACTTAAGCAGGTTCCAGTCCTTGGTTTCAATAGTGGATCGTATGATATCAATCTGATTAGAACCGATCTTTTCGACATATTGTACAAATCAGGTAATATGAAAGTCATCAAGAATAATGGTTACATGGCTATTTCAACATCGCAATACAAGTTTCTTGATATCCTTAATTACGTTCCACAAGGCGTAAGTCTCGATAAGTATCTCAATACGTACATTGGCGGCTGCACATGCGAAGATAAAAATCGTTGCTCATGTGGCTTGACTAAGGGTGTTTTTCCATATGAATACATCACTTCATTCGAAATCCTTAACGAAACGACTATCCCTCCCAAATCAGCGTTCGACAGCAAGCTCCGTAAAACGTCTATCTCTTCTGAGGACTATGAGCGTGTTCAATTTGTTTGGAAGCATTATGAAATGAAGTCGATCAAAGATCTTCTTATTTGGTACAACAACCTCGATGTAGCTCCTTTCATCATTGCAATCCAGAAGCATCGTGAATTATTCAAACGTTTCGAGTTGGATATGTTCGTTGACGGGGTCAGCTTACCAGGTCTTAGCGAGAAGGTAATGTATCAAACATGTATGAAAGATCTAAAGCCTATTCCTAAGATAGCAGCTAAATCATTTGATTTCCCTATTGGACGATTCAAAGGCTATATCAAGCAGGATAAGGAAGCTAATCATGATTTCGATATGACGATTGGACATCTTAACTATCTGCTCAAGAAGCAAAAATATCTATGCTCACATTGCTATTGTCCATTGGATACTGAAAATGTTTCAGCTGATCGTGTTAATAATAGGGTTGGTCACAAAGACGGTAACATCATGATCAGCTGCGTACCGTGTAATGTCGCTCGTAAGGACATGCCAATTAAAGCTTTCCGACACAAGAAGTTGCTTGACTACAACAGCGATCGCTTAGTATATTCAATTGATGAAGAGGAAGGAGAAATCTATCATAAGATGAAAGCTAATATCGCTGGCGGTCCATCCATCATCTTCAATAGATATGCAAAGCGCAACGAAACCAAGATTAGAGGTGGTAAATTATGTAAGAAGGTTATTGGATACGATGCTAATGCTCTTTATCTATGGTGCTTAGGAAATGACATGCCTTGCGGACGTTTAACTACTATCGAGCCTTACGCCAATATCATTGATGATATTAAAGACAATAAGATCTTTGGTTTCTTAGAGTGCGACATAGAAACACCAGAACACTTAAAGACTACTTTTCCGAGATGACTCCTATTTTCAAGAACATTGATATCGAACCAACTGAGGAGGTCATTGGTAAGCATATGTTCGACTATAATCAGTCTCGCGGTAAAAACATGTCCAAGAAGAGTCGTAAGCTTATTGGTAGTTACTTTGGTGAGAAAGTCCTTATCTGCGCACCTCTACTAAATGGTATCTCGAGCATGGCATGATCATCACCAAGACCTATAGCTTCATCAAAGCAGCTGCTCATAAGCCTTTCAAATCCTTTATGGAGCAAGTGTCTGACGCACGACGCGAAGGTGATGAATCTATTCAATCCATCGCTGCTAGCATTATTGAGAAATTAAAAGCATGTGATCCTTTAGAGGAAAACAATGATTTGCTCATAGAAATGCGAAAGATCAGTAGCAATCCGGATTTGTTAGATATGACCTTTATCAATGCTTTTATCGAAGATATAAGTGCAAAATCTAAGTTCCAATCGATTAAAGATCTACTAATGAAGTTTGCTTCATTATGCGATGGTGAAGATAAGGGTATGATCGCCGATATGATGAAGCTTATTGGTAATGCTTCGTTTGGTCGATCTGGCATGGATATGTCTAAGCATCGTCAAGTTGAGTTTCTATCGAACGAAGATGAAATTATTAAGGCTATCGAACACTTCACTTATCTGTCCAGAACCGACTTCACTGATGAAATGGTTGAGATAGTTAAATCAAAGCGCCGTATCAAACTCAGCAACCCCATTCATCTTTCCATTGCTATCTATCAACTTGCTAAGCTGAGAATGCTTCAATTCTATTATGATTGTATTGACTTCTACTTTGATAGATCTGATTTCGAATACCAGGAGATGGATACGGATAGTGGCTATATCGCTTTCACCTGTGAAGACCCCTTTAAAGAATGTATCAAGCCTCATTTAGTTAAACACTTCGAGAAGCATAAGTATGATTGGTTTCCCCGTGACGATAGTCTTGAGAATGCTGCTTTGATCGCCGTACGCCTGGTCTATTCAAAGAAGAATTCAGGTGCAATGCTATGGTTTCTTTATCATCTAAGAACTACATCTGCTATCTAAGTGATAAAATCGATAAAGAAACAGGTAAATCTATGATTAAGCTTTCTGCTAAAGGCGTACAAAAGAAGAAAAACTCTAATGTTCTAACGCCTGAGAACTTTGAATCAGTAGTTAAGCAGGATGAGTCAATCAAGAAATATCACTACACTATCCAAGGAACCAATACAGGTTTTCGTATTCGTAAAGAGACTAACTCAATCATCACTTACTCGCAGACGAAAACTGCCCTTTCGTACTATTATGATAAGAGACAGGTTCTAGATGACGGAATTAGCACTGTCCCTTACAAATTTAGGGGACCACTCAGCCATTTTTTTATCAACATGATATAGTCATGGATAAAACGATAGATAACTTATTGAAGAAACTTTACTATGATCCTAAAACTGGTTATGTAGGTGTTAATGCTCTATATGAAAAAGCAAAAAAATAAGAAAGACCATCAAGCTTAAAGAGGTGAAAGGTTGGTACAAAGATCAAACAGATATTCAACGATATAGCGAGAAAAAGTCTCAATTTCAGGATTTTAAGATCACTTCACACAATCCCAATAGTTGGCAAGCTGATTTAATGTTTAAGAGCGGTAAAGTAATTTTTACTGCTATCAACATTAATAGTCGAATAGGCTTCGCTATGATCATAGAAGATAAACGTTGGAGTAGCGTGGTGAAGGCAATCAAGTCACTTGAAAATCAAAAGGTCGATGTTTTAACGACTGATAATGGAGTCGAATTCATGTCTAAGAGAGCTCAAGCATATTTCAAAACTAAAAACATCATCCATTACAATAACGAAGCAGGTGATCATAGCACGATGGGAAAGATTGAACGTTTCAATCGAACGCTGAAATCACGTTTGATGAAAATCAGACAGCCTCTCACGATAAAACTTCTTAGTGATGTTATCGAAAATTATAATTCTACTATTCATAGCTCGATTAACATGACTCCTAACGAAGCTAGAGGTCAAGTAATGGAGAGTGAATTAAATTATAATAGAGACACCATGGATAGGCTACAGCTACAACTTGAAATTGGATCAAGCGTAATATACAGACTAAAAACAAAGCAATTTCAAAAGAATCGATTAAATGGAGTAAAGCCATCTACGAGATCGTTGGAATAGACGGATATCGAATCCAGATTCGTTCAAAGAATGGTCATACTCTCTACAAGTCACCAAACGATCTTAAATCAGTGAACGACTTACCTACAGAAGCTGAAACGAAGAAAGGTGATATTTTTGAAGTCGAACGAATAATTGATCACAAAAAATGCGATCTGGTAAATAAGTATTTAATCAAATGGAAAGGATACGACGAGCCAACCTGGGAAAATCAAGATAATTTGCGACTGATCAATAAAAACGAACTATCAACCGTCGAGAAAGAATATTTCTCAAATCGTTAAAGAAGTAAAATCGCGAGGTAGCTTGACCGGTCTATACATTCTTTTAGTAACGGTTTCGGTGGAGATACTACATCACCTTTACGTTTTCTTTTAATCTCAAACAACTTAGACGCTTCTTCTTCAATATTAGAGTTATCGAATGGTTCCACCTCTTCGAGATCAATCCATATTAAAGCTGAATCCATAGCTTTATATTTCTCAATATATATACTTCAAAAATGAATAAGTGTAAAGCCATCACCAACAATAATAACCAATGCTCAAAGAACGCCCTAAAGAGTGGTTTATGTACTCAACATGATAAGGATTTTACAATTCATATGCAGCGTAAGGAGCTCAGCAAAATGCATCGACGCGTCAGATTCTACTGTGATAAAATCAATCGTTTTCATGGCATGATCACTGATATCCAGCGGCTCGATTACTTTAAATTTCACATCCAACAAATAGATCCGACCACTCGGGCATATCGTCACGTAATCAAAGATGATAAATTTAAGAATCAACTTGAGGCTCTATTCGATCTACCGATTGATGAGATATTACCATATTACGAAGCTTTATTAAAAGAAGAAACGAAATCGTTCATAAATATTCAATTAATGGGTGGACTGATGGTGCTATCCCCGAATCAATTAAATATAAATCTAGATTCAAATCTCAGTAGTGATATATAAGAAGAAAACCAACATGTTTCCATCTTTCGACAATCTCGCTCAACGTGAGCTTAAACGTCTAGAATTGCTTCAAAAGTCACAATTGCGTGTCAAGCAAGCTAATCTTAAACGCGTTATGTTCGCCGAGACGAATTGGGCAAGCGACTTGGATAATACCATCACTACACTAAAGCAGAAGCAAGATATTTCAACTCAAACTGAATATGACGCTTCTGCTAAGGTTAGTGATGGACTTTAAAAAAGAATGACATCCCAGTGAGCTCTCAAATTAATACTGAAACGGATGATTACTCCAATATTTCCCTGATGTCTCAACACCTAATGTCCAGCCGATGGATGATGAAAATTTGTTTGATGATGAAAATTTGTTTGATGAGATTAACGAGCAGCAGCGAGCAAAGGATGCTTTGATTAAAATATTTGAAGTATATCCCGTATTAGATAAACTAAATCTACATCCACTGTCAACCAATGAGAGACAGCTAAGTAAATACTATCTTCGTAAAAATGCGAAGGTTGAAACAATTACAGGAAGGCAAGTGGTCGTCCCAAATATAAATTGGGACAAAACGTACGATTCTATCTACAAAGTCATTTCTTCTGATCCGAGATTCATTACCTATATCACCAATCGTAAGAAGGCCCCTCCAACAGCATTTCCTGAGTATGAAATGTACAACGATAAACCGCTTGACGTTTGGAAGCTTATAGGAGAAAAACGAAAAAGGATAAACGCCTCAGAAGGTGATGACTCTAATCGGAGCAAGCAACGACTTGAAGATAGTTTCGTCTATGATAATTCGACTTCAACTGAATTAGATGAAGAAGAGAGTAAGCGTAAGCTCTTTTGGATGATTTATAATAATATTAAATTGATTGAGACAAATGATTTAAAGAAAAGCATCGTCCCTATCCTAAAAGGTGGTTTAAAGAACACAACACTTAGAGATAATGATTCGTACATTTGGATTAAGATAACAATCTGGTTTGCATTTGGTAAGGATTCCGATGTTTTCAGACCAGCTGTAACTCAAAAAGTTGATTGGTTTTTCACTCTCAAGGAATTTATTGAAAAAGTCAAGGATCAAGGTCATCCGATTCGCGAACTACGTTCGATTGATAATAAAGATAAGACATTAAATGCTAAAACTTATAAACAGGCTATTGAAGGTGAGCCTCGTCATGGAACCATGAGTGGTATAGATGAAGATATGGATCGGCGATTATCCAACTCTGACAACGATGCTAAACAATCCTAACTGAGTACTATAAATTACTTCACGCAAAGCGAGTTAAGATTGCATTTCGTCTCGTACCGATCGTTAATTCTAATAAAGGAGTAAAAATCATTCATCATATTACTTTGGCGAGCCAAGGCTTAAGCGTCCTTTAAATCTCATCAATACACCGCAGAATCAAATGATAAGCATAAACCAATCAGTGGTACTGCATTGTCTGATCTTATGAAGAACATCCGATGGAAGGATACTCTGATATCGTTAGATAATGGATTTGATGAGTTTGATCGATATCTACAATCCATCGATGATAAAGATTTAAAAAGGAACTTTTGAGAATCTTACTAATAATCGTAAGATCCTTAATGAGGCGGTTCTAGCTAATAGTCAAGGAATTCAAAAGCAAAGTGGTGAGGAATATGATGAGTCAGAAGCTGCGTTCAATGATTATCAAAAGGCACAACAGCGATACGATGAATTAAAGAAATTAGTCAAGTCATCAAACTCCACAGCTATGAGATCAGCGCTTAAAGCTGCTAAATCTGCTTTGAAAGCGACTGAAGCTGTTTATAATCTCAAGTCAAAGAAAAGCGATGCCGACATATTTAGCGAGCGTCAAAGTTTCGTGAAGCATGCCTCTCAGGGTAAGGGCTTGAGAGGACGAGGACTTCGAGGTGCGGGGGTAAAGCCTTTAGAAGGCGTTGTTCGACGTGGGAGAACATACAATCTCAACGAAATCCAAGGTCTCGCAACGCCTAGCGCTTACATTTATCGCCAACTCGGAAGCAAGTATATTAGATTACCCGATCTCGACGCTAAAACACTCATTATCGTTCAACCAAATCGACGAAAATGCGGACCTAAGCGTCAAATCAGCAGTGATCTACAATCAATGTTAAAAGATCTTGTTTATAATCAAAACATTAGTCAAGACGGATATGATCGATTATCGGTTGATGACCAACACCTATTCAAAGAGATTCTCAATATCACCCATCTTCAACATAGTTTTCACGACAAACTACCCGATCCTTTAACCAACCTCAAAATGGAGTACGAGAAGCTTAAAGGTGAGCTGATGTTAGGCAATGATAATCCTTCGATTATTAAACAACTTAAATCACTTAGCGTTGACATGTATTCAAACAAGTTAATTGGAGATAAGGAATTCAAAGATATTATATCGAGATTAATATAAGAGTAGGTCTTAGAGAACTTGTTCGACTTGAGCGTAAATAAGCTAATTACTATTCACGCCCCGCGTGTTCTAATAAGAAGATGCTTGTTCTAAACACGCGACAAGTTACGAAGAGCGGAGGACTCTACAACCTTCAAGCTGATCAAAACTTAGCTGAGTTAAAATCAATCATGAAAGATCTCATCATCAAGGAGACCCCTAAGAAGGACACGATGTGGGCAACTCAAGATAAAAAAATATCAAATTCGTCGCAAACGGACGCGACAGGAGGCAAGATATGGGCCTATAAGCCACGAACAAAGAAGGAGCCGTCTGTAAAGACATTTGCTCTATAGCTTCTAACAGCTTAATTTTTTTATACCACCAACGATGTGCATGTTTTACGATTTTAATTTTCTTAGATGGAGTGCATCCCATAGCTGCTAAGAAATATATTAGGTTTTTGTCTTGCTGACCAATAGCGCTCTGCTGCTTTTTCCATGCGAACTAATCTGATGTAATAATCAGGAAATTCCTTTAAATGATCGCAAGCGATCTTCATCATTTGCCATGGATCGTCGGTATGTTCTGATTCGATCGTCATAGCCTTTCTTAAATAAGGAATTGTGACTTTTGATAAATCGAGTTTGAATGTTCTTGCTAAATCTGTTATAAGCTTGTTGGATAACTTCATCACCAAAGAATTTTTTAGAGAACCAGTCACTGCTATATCGTCCGTAATCTATAATGTGGCGTTGATAATATCTTCGACGACGATCTTTATCGTTGTGATCATAACTACTAAAAGCCTTTATTGGCGTACGGTCTCTATAGTGTTGATAAGGGCGGCCATCGCTTCTGATAGCACCAAAAGAAACATTAGGCCGACCGTCACTAAAAGTAACATCATATTTTTATGCTTCTTCCTCGATAATTGAATAGTATATGTAACTGGCATTATATCTATATTTAAGGATTCGAATTTTCTAACAAGCTGATACGATTTAAGAGACCGATTAATTCAATTCTTTGTTGCTCAATGTTCACTTGTTGAGTAGATACGATGCCATTTAAATCTTGAATTGCTTTGCAAAGGATGGCGGTTAGCGATGCATAATCAACGCCCATCGTATTGATAGGTAGACCCTCGCTATTTAACTCATTAAGGTCTCCTTCTGGTGTTGATACTGGCTCAGGTACAATAGGTTGAACTTCTTGAGCAATAAATCCAATAGATACTCTTTCGTCCTGCTTCCATTTAAAGCGCCTCGGTTTCAGTGCCATTATTGTGTCTAACCCGTATGGTATGTCTTCAATATCCTCTTTTAATCGTTCATCAGATACATTCGTGTAGGAGCCTCCATAGACCGGGACGTAAGCAATGAATGAAAAATTACTATCATAGGCCGCAAAACGAATAGATTGGGTTGTAGAGCTATAGCTGCCTATCCCCACATAAGATGAGTATGATGAACCACGCCATGATAGAGCTGCCGAAACGCCATTTGCTTTCGAATGGAACCACTCGTTACACCAAATAGATGGGACACAGTGAAACTGACTTTCGGGGGTGTTTGTACCAATACCTATCCAATTATCAGATTTAATGACTAGAGCGTTGCTAGTTCCGTAATTATCAAAAGAAAGATAGTTCGCATTGTAACCAGATCCGGTATAGTTATATTGAATCGTGATACAATCTTTAACCGATTCTCGCACACCAATGCGCAAACCACACGACGATCCACGCATAAAGTTCCAATCCTGGCTTCCTACCACGTTTCCAAAAGATATTCTTCCATCCTGGTGCAAGCGAAGCCGTTCCGTTAGAGGACTCGTAACTGAATCTGCTGATCGTGTCAAGAAGCTAAGATCAGATAAAGCAAAACTACCTCCTGTTCTTCTAGCTAATATTACTGCACTTGGTGTCATTGAGAGACCTGAAGCAGCGTCAGAAGCAGTATCAATAGCGAATGATATACCCGCGCTACTTCCGATAGTATCTTTATCATTATCGATGCACAGATTGTACTCTCCGTGACGACTCCCACCGCTGTGATTAGTGCCCGCTGTAACAGAGAAAACCTTCGAAGTAGCTCCACCATTTGTTGTTATAGAAACACCGTTGACGGTAAGCGAACTACAATTAATAGAATTGCTGACATTAAGCGAACCGAGAGTTCCAATCTCTGTTATAGCAGTCTGTGAAGCCGTTTGTAAATTTCCGTATATAGTACCTGAAGAAATCGTTGAAACTGATATTGAAGACGGTACCGATGTCAAGAAGTTAGCAAGGTTGTAAGATACTCCATTCTGAATCAGTGACGATGTACTAATACTTGAAAGTGATATTGAAGACGGTACCGATGTCAAGAAGCTTGCAAGGTTGTAAGATACTCCATTCTGAATCAGTGACGATGTACTAATACTTGAAAGTGATATTGAAGACGGGATCGATGTCAAGAAGCTAGATAGATTATACGTTACCCCTGCTTGTTGAAACGTATTTGCGTTAATACTCGAAACGCTTAAACTAGATGGAATAGATGTTAAGAAACTAGCAAGGTTGTACGTTGTTCCTGCTTGTTTGAATGAAGTAGCATTGATAGTTCCCGATAGCGTCAATGACCTAACACCAGAAACGATATCACCTGAACCGTTTAGAACAAGTGCTTTGCTTAGTGATCCTACGCCTTCCGTAATTCCAGTTAAGTAGCTTGGTAAATTTAATGTGATAGGTTCTCCACCGATTAGTAATTCTGAGCAAGAGATAGTACCGAGACCACTAATATCGAGATTATCATCAGGAACAAGAGCTAAACCAATAGTTGCTTGACCGACACTAACTCCGGTCAAATAGGATAGACGGTAATCGTTTTTGTTTAGATATAACGTTTGTGCATAAGCATACGATAGAGAGCCGGTCTGATCTTGAGAGAGATAGTTGTTCGGATTGTAGATTCCAGAATCAAATAATGAAGGTGGATATACGAAGCCACTCATTTTTCTTATCGATACTATATAGTAACACTTTAAAAAATGAGCGAAATTGCTGATTATGGAGCTGCGCTCCCGAGTAAATATAAAGCGCTACGGTCGGTGATATCAAAGAATTAGGTATCAAGAAGCTATTCCGTATGGTGATACTAGGACCCTCCTACAGCGGTAAGAACAATCTCTGCATGCATATCTTGAAACATAGTCCTCACGTTTTTAGTCATCTTCATATCATTGCTCGTAATCCTAATCAAGAGCTCTATGACTATCTTAGAGATAAATTGGAAGGATTCATTACATTTCACGATGAGCCACCTCAAGTCGATTCAATCCGTAAAACTCCCGGCAAGAAGCCAGAGCTTGTGATCATTGATGATTTCAGTAATGATAAGGGGCTCCAAAAGAATGTCTTCTCCCACTATTTCACTCGCGGGCGACATTTCCTACTTAGTACGATATTCCTAAGTCACAGTTGGTTTGGCACTGACAAGATGATCAGGCTCAACTGCGAATATGTAGCGATCTTAAGGGCTAACAGTAAGCGTGATCTAAAGCTGCTTATGACTGATTTCAATATTCGTGGCGTTAATGAAAATGATATCGTTAGGTATTATAATAAAGCTACAGGTGATAGAAAAGGTCAGATGCTTTTCATTGATTCAGTGCGCTCTAAACTACGTTATAACTTTGATAAGGAGATCGATCCGGATCTTGCTTAATTAATATCATAAAATATAAATCGATACATTAATATAGAACAAGTATGACAAGCTTCATTAAACTTGATAGCACGAACTTAGTTCAGAATGGATTAAATAATACATATAGATACGAATTCGCTGGTTCGTCCGTTAATTTTAAAGATAATGATATCGCTGTTCAATCAATATCCTTGTTTTGTAGTGATTTCAATATTGATAGCTTAGCTTTTGGTAACAACTCGTTTAAGATTGAAGTCCCTACGGGTAGTACAACATCTCTAGTTAATGTAAATCTTCAAGATGGCTGGTACGGATATGCTGATATCAATCGAAAAATCCAAGCTGCTTTGGTAAGCGCTGGAGCTTATCTGATCGATGGAGATGGTAATAATGTATTCTTTATTCAAATTAGTGAAAATAGTACGTATTACAGTTGTCAGCTTGATTGCTCTCCTACCCCGACTACGATTGGAAGCTATACGCGTCCATCAACGGGGCTTTATAGCTCATCTGGATCAGGTTTACCATCTACGTCTCGTGTACCTCGGTTGATTATCGATAATGCTAATTTCGGTAAGGTACTTGGTTTCGCTTCTGGGTCGTATCCAAGCGCTCCAACAACGACCGCTACCTCTCTTTATCGAATATTGTCCCACAAGTTCATCCGACCAGTTCTTATGTCGTCCGTTGTGATGCGATCAAAAACGATTACGTCCCATCAGGTGATTTGTTAGCGGCATTTGATCGTGGCGATGCTTCGATTGGTCAGTTGATTTACTATAGACCTAGCAATTACGCTTGGGTGAAACTCAACGATGGTGCCCGTTCGTCGATTACTGTATCGATTTGGAATCAAAACGATGAGCAGGTCCATTTCGAGATATATCTGTTTCAATCATGTTATTGTTAGGCCGCGTGATTTTAGATAAAAATGTTTATATTTTTATAATTGATAGTTACAAACGAAATGAAGAGCCTCGCATACCGGTCCCTGACATCTTAAATGATCCTCCCGCAGGTCTGCGACCCCGAACATCACGCGTCTTCTTGCCTCTCATAGCTCGAATCTTAGCCATGTGATCCTTTGCTTCCTGACTACCCTTAACAAACTTCTTACCCTTAGAAACACCAACGCCGTATCTTGTTTTTACGGTCTTACGAAATTGTTTGATCATATCTACATGTTCAGGCTTGATTGCTTTCTCGATAAGTTTGCGTTCAGCTAGATCTATGAGATCAGTTGCAATACCTCGATCTTTCATGTAGCGAAGAGCTTGTTTACCTCTTGTTTTGACATCGTTTAAGGTAAGTCGACCGCCCTCTCTATCCGATTCGCTATCGCTATCGACGCCAACTCCAGTCATTGATTTAATAGCAGCTCGTGCAGGGATTGCAGCTTGAGGAGCACCAGCATAGGTAGCCAAAGCAGGAACAGCTGCATCTACGGCTCGCGACAACAAGCCAGAGTCTTTAAGAGCCTTAAAACCTGTTTTAATACCGTTCCACACTTTTCCCCAAACCGAGGAACATTGGAGCTTCGTATAGCCTTTCTTAAATTCATGGCGCGTAACGTCCAATCTAACTCCACGACCCGCTTTTTGAGCCTTAAGCGCCTTCTCATAGCTCGATGGATGCAAATGAATAATAGCACCAGAACCCTTAAGCTCAGCCTTTGTTAAGCTTAGTTTTCCAGTCTTGAAAGCTTTGGTTAGCTTCGCCTTAGGTATTTCACTCGAGATCGTTAATTCACGATACATTATTGCTTCTTTTCGAACAAGCTCCGCTCTATATAACGTAAATTCCCGAACAATACCCGGGGCACTATTTAATAGTACCCTCATCTGCTCACAAAAGGTTACACTGTATTACTCGTGGTTACAGTCTACTTTGCCATGCCTACTCGTCAATCAGAGCAATGTCATCGAGCGCATCGTGAAGATCGTCGAGGTTAAAGTCAACCTCGTCCTGCTCGGCCTCCCTCGAAGCCTCCCACTTCCCTTGAAACCTCTCTCCGTACACGTCGTGTCTTGCAATATGCCAGTCCATGCAGTGGTCAGCAAAACCTGCAGCAGCGACTGAATTGGCCACCGTACCGCTGTCCGTGTCGCGCCAAGCCTTCCTGACCCACCCGCAGACAATCCCTACCGACGGCATACGAGGGTTACCGAACCTGGTGTACTCCACCTTATCGCTCTCCTTCCACGCGTTAATGTCGAGGTACAACAGGTCCTTGAACGTCTTGTAGATGCCGATATCGCCCGCTTGTAGGTATGGCGTGAGTCCCCCAGGAATGACACACAAGCTCACGTTACGAGCAGCGCATTAGCCTTCACCTACTTGGAGATATGCGCGCATCGAGTCCCAAACAAGATGCTTTCCTTCGCCCGTATCGACTATCGGGAAGGCGAGGTTAATCCAGCGCTTCAACAGCTGGCTGTCAACCCACGCGCGAGGCTGGTGGGCCACATAAACGCCACCAACTTTGTCAAACGAGGGCAATGCTTTACCCTTCCATATCAGAAGTGGTGGAAGCTTTTTGCCCGACGCTGACACCGCCAGTACTGCGGTAATCCGCATCGATGAAAACCCAGTCGAGCGGACCACAACGTGGCGACTTCCGGTGATGTCCACGGTCTGATTACGCGCGTCTTCAAAATAGACGGCCGTTTCATCCATCAGACTCGTGCGCTCTAGGTCCATTTCAGGCTTAGCAATTTGCAGGAACTTCATGTACGAAACGGCGCGATCCACTAGCTTGTCATCACTGAGCGTTGTGAGGTTGGTGCGACGCCGGAGAGACAGCCCGTAGCGACGCATGAAGCTCGTGATCCAGTGAGGGAGGCTGTGAAGCCACCAGGGCTGGCGCTGCTGGTACATTGACACGCGAAAATAACTCTGGCCATATGGCCAATCCACGCACGTGTCACCTTCTCCTTCTTGAGCCTCTTGGCCACGACCTCATCGTAGAGCGCTTCCTCCATTGCGCCTGAAAGAGGACGCCTCCCACCACCTGCTACACGTCTGTTGGCCGGGTCAGCAGCCAGCGGTGATTCACGGTCACGCCACCACCTGCGCACGCTGCCGCCGTCAAGCTTCCAGCCCTTCGCACTGAAGTGCTTAATTGCTCGCGTAGGGACGCCGTCACCTTCTTGTTCGATCCACCGAAGGACCTCTTGCTTGCGCCAAATGCTGATGGGGATCCTTGTTGGCATTTTGGCGAATAATGACGTTCTGGTAGCTCGAAATAGATCTGGGCTGCTTGAATGGTTGGCTATGGCTGTTTTAAATTGTGAGGTAGCCTCTTATGAGATGGTTGGTCGCCGGAGTGGCCAGCGAAGGCAAGGTTACATGGGGTTACGATGAGGTTACTCCGAGGGGTATTATTCGGGTACAGGGTATTATTCGGGAATTTCCGTTAATTAAAAGCTAAAGCACGATTAAATTTAAATTATTAAACCTCTTCAGTAGATCCATTCTATTCTTCTGCTTAGCGTAAATAAACAATAAGCAAAATATGCCGCAATAATCGTCTTTAGTACCTTGAAGTTGAATCTCGTTGTATTGTTTTATTCGATAGTGTTTAGGAGGTCCCTCGTCCATACTATCAAAATAAACACCATCTACGATACATGTCCAGTGTCCTATCTCAAGATCAGGAGGTCTCAATAGAATTAGGAAGGTACCTACCTTGTGGATAGGCTTGGTAATCTCGTTGGATTCATAGATATTATCAATATCAACATTAATTATTTTCGCTAATTCAATCAGATCATGATCGGACGTTACTGGTCTAATCAGTTGCGCCATTATTTAATTTTCGTTTCATCTATAGATGATCGTATATAGAACGAATTATTTTAAGATGAGTGACACTCAGTTATCTGATCAATTTTTATACCAATCTTCGCTAAAAGCGGATCCGGAGGTCATAAGTCAGCTCTAACAAGCGAGTACCGTACGTAATTGATATTAACCAAGGATCGTACGCTAATGGCGTTATTACGACTGATGCTACGTCTCAACTAAATGGTGCTGAAGGCTTCGCTTGTTTACGTGATGCATACATCATGCTGCCATACAAAGTCAGTATGAAGAACACTCATGGTTCTCAAGTACTTGGCGCTGCTGCTAATCGTCTATCGGTTGGGCTTAAGTGCGGAGTTTGGAATGTAATTGATGCGATGTCTCTAGAACTCAATGGCAAGTCGATCCTCTCTATGACGGAATACAAGATGTTTGCTAACAATCTACCGCTCAAGCTGAGATGTCGCCTGGTTATGTTGAGAAACATGGTGCTGAGAGTTTCTTATTCCCGGATAGCTCGGGTTCGCTAGTGTGGAGCGCATCTGCTAGTGGCTATGGCGATGGATATTATAATAACGCTTCCGGTTTAACAGGAGCACTATCGGTCGTATCAAGCACGGGTTCTGGTACGATGAGTGCTAACGAGGGTTTCGTTAAGCGTTTATTAGCGAATCCACCTGTATCGGGGGCCGTGAATACAAATGGCTGGCCTACTATCGCATCGGGCGCTGCTAACAATATTGCTAATCAGCTTGGACGCGGAGCTTTCTTTGCTGGCGGTACTGCTATTAATACGATTGCAGGAACATGGAATTACATGCTTAAGATTAAACTAACGGATCGTCATCCGATTTTCAAAGAACTTGATTTGATGGCAAATCCTCAGATTAAGCTACGACTTCGCGTCAATCAGGGCAATTCTGTAATTTCTCTTCCTTACACAGGGGTGCTCGAGTTATGACTCTCTCATCTACTACAATTGCGAGTGGTTCAGTATGTCCGATTATGGTAGCTTCCTCGTTAACTGGCAGTCCGAATAAAGATCTTGTTCCTACGGCAGCTGGCGAAATCACTGTCGCTTGGGGCGCCATTACCAACTCGCTTGAGCCTACGATTGATAGCACTTACTTTCCTTTTACTACGACGCGCCTATACGTTCCGTTCGTTGATCTCGAGAATCCGAGCTCGATCATCTCTAAGCCTATGAAGAAGGTCAAGTACCTTGATTACTATGCTCAATGGTTCTATCAGCGAGCAGGCACTGGTGTGACCACTACTCAGCAGAACTCTTCGTTCGATTTGCAACTATCAGCTTCACTTAAGAATGCTAAGTATGTCGCTCTTCTTCCGTTCGCTGAAACATCGGCCGGTAATTATGCTACTGCTACTGTTCAGCAGTTTCAAAGCCCGTTCGATTCGGCTCCTTGGACTGTTCAGGCTGGTTCGTCGATTCGCAACTTCAATGTTCGTATTGGATCGAAGCAAGTATTCGACGTCTCGTATGACTACGACTTCCATAGTTTCTGTAATGAGTTTAGCAAGCTCAGTGCGATTAACGGTGCTGAATTAACGAATGGACTTATCGATTTCCAAAAATGGTCAACTGTTAACCGAGTGCTAGTTGCTGATGTTAGTAGATTAACCGAAGCTGAGGTGCCGCAGAGCCTGCAGGTGATGGGAACTAATGCTTCGTGCCAAGGCACTAATTTACTTGTTATTGTAGCTCATGAAAATGAAATGACTTATAATCGTCTCACAGGCGAAGTTGAAAATTATGTAGCTAACTAAGTTGTAAGTATTGATTTAGTCAAAGAAAAATGTGATCATCTTACTGGTGATCAGTTGTCCATTTATGGTTCTTACTAGAACGAACATGGCATGATTTGTTTGATCGGGTATATTGTTGAGCCACAATCACAATCTAAGCGTTCGGAATTTCGTGCTTTGATTTGTTCTCATTTCTTATAGTACCGTTGACGGTCTGCTTCTCGATATTGTTCGATATTATCCTGACGACGTTGTCTATCCCCCTCTCGAATCTGTTCTCGATTGTTTTGACGATATTGAGCTTTCTGTTTGTTGATACTATCTTTGTTTTCAATTTGATATTGTCGTACCTGCTCCAGTTTCTATTCATAAGTTCGATATGCCCGCTGAGTATTGATACATTCCGTACGGTCAATGACTATCTGTTCAAACTCAAATAACTCGCTTCGGTTTTCTATATCATGCTGAGATATTAAGGAAATCTGAAAATTGTCAATACCATGCTCATGAAAGTGCTTCATAATAGAACATGCTTTACCACCAAGATCAATCCAACGTTTATAGTCAGATTTGTGATTTGTCCATCTAGCCTCCAGTGTATCTGTAGTGCTACCTACATATACGATGCTCTCGTCCGCATTGGTGATCTTATATACTCGTCCAATCATGGTACTTATTATATTTATACAACTTCTTATATCAGGATCACAATGAACGCGATGAACAAAATTTTTTTTTTTAATTTCACCTTTGCTGGTAGTAGTTAATTGATTGCTTCTAATTCCTTAAGTAGACGTGAACATTTTTCTTTAACGAATTGGCTGTTGCGTAACCAATCGAGGTATTTAGGATCAACTTACTTTTGTGGCGACCCCAGGTCATCGTATATTCATCAGTTTCTTCTTTACTACCTGCGAACGTAGTCCTCAGAAAGTCTTTAATCTCATCGCTCGCGTTTAGGCTTGGTTGTTTGCTCATCCATCGACAGTAACTTGGATCGATGCCATAAACCTCTTCGATCGTCTTGTCCTTGAATTTACCAAATGTTAGTGTTGTCATTGTTGTTATCTATATACTATAGTAGGCAGAGTAAACTGATAAAAAATAATTAATTTGAGTTCGCTTAAGATGAATCACTTTCTAAATTCTGATCTTGATATTTAAAATCATTTTATAAATGATGTTGTCAGATTTGTATGTCAGATTTTTCGGCGACATTGTTTCTATAATCATTCCTATGAATATTAGGTGATTGATGACTTATGAAACTCCGTCAGGTTAAAGGAGTGTTCTATTCAATATAAGCTGTTTAAAGGTTTTGTCATTATTTCCACTCCTACATTTAAAATTGGATTAAATCCATGTTTAAACGCTTAAATGTAGGATTGAAAAAAGTGGTAGTCATTTCAGCTCTGATTTCACTACTGGCGGCGCCGTGTGAGTTCCCAGCGACTCAGCCCCAGGTGATTCGGCTGCCCGAAAGCTCCCCGGCGTGCTCGTCCGGCGCAGTTGGATTGGCGACAGCGATCTCTGCACACTTCGCGGCTCGTTGTGTACGTTTGCAATGCCCTTCGGTGGACCCGCTCTGCACGTGCTGCAGGCAGCATGGCGTGGGGACTGCCGAGGTCGGTGACGTCGAGTCGTCCCGTGACGGACATCGACGATATTCCTCTAATCGGCAAGATGCGGTTGGGCTCACAACTTGTTGCACTCTCGAAAACCGCGGAGGAGTTCTTG
>JAAVTI010001173.1:0-27004 GCA_011947335.1 Phytophthora constricta | reverse complement strand
GGTCATTTCCTAAGCACCATAGATAAAGAGCATTAGCATCGTATCCAATAACCTTCTTACATAATTTACCACCTCTAATCTTGGTTTCGTTGCGCTTTGCATATCTATTGAAGATGATGGATGGGCCGCCAGCGATATTAGCTTTCATCTTATGATAGATTTCTCCTTCCTCTTCATCAATTGAATATACTAAGCGATCGCTGTTGTAGTCAAGCAGCTTCTTGTGTCGGAAAGCTTTAATTGACATGTCCTTACGAGCGACATTACACGGCACGCAGCTGATCATGATGTTACCGTCTTTGTGACCAACCCTATTATTAACACGATCAGCTGAAACATTTTCAGTATCCAATTGACAATAGCAATGTGAGCATAGATATTTTTGCTTCTTGAGCAGATAGTTAAGATGTCCAATCGTCATATCGAAATCATGATTAGCTTCCTTATCCTGCTTGATATAGCCTTTGAATCGTCCAATAGGGAAATCAAATGATTTAGCTGCTATCTTAGGAATAGGCTTTAGATCTTTCATACATGTTTGATACATTACCTTCTCGCTAAGACCTGGTAAGCTGACCCCGTCAACGAACATATCCAACTCGAAACGTTTGAATAATTCACGATGCTTCTGGATTGCAATGATGAAAGGAGCTACATCGAGGTTGTTGTACCAAATAAGAAGATCTTTGATCGACTTCATTTCATAATGCTTCCAAACAAATTGAACACGCTCATAGTCCTCAGAAGAGATAGACGTTTTACGGAGCTTGCTGTCGAACGCTGATTTGGGAGGGATAGTCGTTTCGTTAAGGATTTCGAATGAAGTGATGTATTCATATGGAAAAACACCCTTAGTCAAGCCACATGAGCAACGATTTTTATCTTCACATGTGCAGCCGCCAATGTACGTATTGAGATACTTATCGAGACTTACGCCTTGTGGAACGTAATTAAGGATATCAAGAAACTTGTATTGCGATGTTGAAATAGCCATGTAACCATTATTCTTGATGACTTTCATATTACCTGATTTGTACAATATGTCGAAAAGATCGGTTCTAATCAGATTGATATCATACGATCCACTATTGAAACCAAGGACTGGAACCTGCTTAAGTATGGTTAATAGACGTCTTGCGTCTTTATTAACGAAGGATGACACATTAGAATCAACGAATTCAGCCAAGTTAGAAAATGATTTCGAAGGACCAATCCACTTATGGAGATCACCACTATAAAATATTTCTGTTATGATCTCACCTGGAATCCTTGCCAGGCCTAAAGAATCCATTAACTTAATGATCAACTTCTCATATTTCTGAACATTATACTCAAAGATTTTATCACGAATCAGCTTGATATAAGTCATCATATCAGTAACCAATAACTTCGAATCAGAGTTAACAAAGCATTCGACACCTTTAGTTAAGCTATCTGATACGCTTGCTGATACAGGAATATGTTCATTATAGAATTGAGTCTTGGCTTCATGGTTAAATTCTTGAGGGGCTAATATAGCTTCTAAATCCCAAACAATAAAATGATCAACATAGTGATCGACATCTCTGATGTTGTACTTCCTTAGCATTGATTGAATCATATTTGGATTAGGTTGATACATATTTGGCTCTTTAGGAAAAGTAGCAATATTTACTCGATCACACTTCATATTTTTATGATTTGCTAAACGTGAACAATTATCGAAAGTCATCGAGCACGTTGAGCAGATATACTTACTTTGTACCTTATCAATGTTTGTGATGTAGAAAGCATGATTGTCATGTGAAAGGATGTTGAGCGTATCATCATATTTACCTACGGTTGGTCTAATACAATTCACTTCAGTAGTTGCGTTGTTAAAATCATAAATATTAATATTTAGATTGAAACACTCTTCAAATTCATCAAATTTAAGAAGGTCAATCGGCTTGAAGTTTTTGAATAGACCTAATGAGTACTGATACCCTTAAATCTACAATATTGCTTGAAAGTATCCTTAACAAAAGATTTGATACGATCGGGTCTCTTTGGTTCAGGTTGGTTGTGGTAAGCAATATTGAAGAAAACGCATTTGTTGTTTGTCTTTGTAAAATTGATGATATACTTGTTCTTCTTAATGAATTCTGGTACGACAGCATCACTATCACCGAGAACGTGATCGCGATAATCGATATAGATTCTAAAAGCGGTAATCGCTTTGAGCTTTACTCCTGATTTAGGGTAATTAAGTTTGTCAGCAAGCTCTCTTGTTCTGATATCAGAAACGATTTTTCTCGCATCAGCTCGACTATTCACGGCGAATGGCTTGTCATAAACGGCTGTGTTTTCGATGTTAGGATAGAAGTGAAAGTCCTCATCGTTGATAGGGTCATGAAGCGTGTAACCGAGAGCAATATTTACTTTGTAAGCTTTCTTCTGACTTAACAAAACGTGCTCAAGCTTTTCGTAAAACTCTCCAGCTGGAATGTATTCATATAGATGAGACTCTCCAAATTTGCTATTGTAGAAACGATATTTAGGATCCTCGTGATAATCGGGAGCTAGCTGCTTGTTTAGCTTATCCATAGTCACATTGTAGTACTTAGCAACCAGTTTTTTATTTTTGAATTCACTTACGTTGCTGATAAAAACCATCTTGTTGGTTCGCCCTCGAACCTTTAGACGGTAGCTGGTGCCCCATTTAATAGGTTTAAGTCCTAAACGTTTCAGTCCTTCAAGTTCGTGAGCAAGCATCGTTATATATCGCTGACTAAATTATCTTCTTATATTACTCAAGTTATAATAAGTGAACTTTATATATATATTACTTGATAGTATATCAAGTTGAACTTTATATCAAGTTGAACTTTATATATTACTAAAGACAAAAAAATTATTTTTAATTAATTAGATTTTGATGTTTCTTTTTCAATTTGAGGTGGTAACTCAACTTTAGTTACCGTTTTATAGCTACGTTGTCGCTCGTGAATCTGATCACGATGCAAATCATCGTAAATTTTCTGCTTGGCAAGTCTAGTTTCACGTGTCTTAATATAGTAGCGCTTCTGTGAAGCTTTAATACTTTCTTTCATGGCTTGGTAACGTTCGCTTGAGTATGTCATACTTATTATATCACTTTATATATACTACTTAATGTATTTGTTAGGATCATATGAAAAAATAATTCGGGTCGGTTTATATTCATCGTTACGGCGTTTAAAAAAATGCTTAACTTAGTTGATGTTTTGATTTAGGTAAGCTTGATGCTTCTTTGTCAATTTGTGCTTACCTTGATTGTATCGACTATATACTGAGCCACAGTCGCATTGAATCTTTCTTCTTGGGTCGTGTTGAGGTGGTCGATTATTAAGTTTTTCGTCTCCAATTCTAAAAGGATGTTCATTAGCATTGATACATTTATAACGATTGATTGCTAACTGTTTGTATTCGTACAAATCGATAGTTTTCTCAATATCATGCTCGCTAAGTAACTCAATTTTGAAGTTAGAAACTCCTTGCTTCAGGAAAATACAAATATGGTACAGTACGGCTTACCGTCTTTCAACCATCTATTATAATTTGATTTTGTATAGCTCCAGAATTTTGAAATGGACTTTTTCGAGCTACCTATATAGTTACATGTTCCATCCTCGTTTGAGATCTTGTAAATGTATCCTTTCATAATTGTTGCTTATCGTATGATATCTTATTATATACTTATAGAAAGTTCGCTTAAGATGGCAACTTTCTAAAAATAAATTCTGATCTTGATATTTAAATCATTATATAAATGATGTTGTCAGATTTGTATGTAAGATTTTTCGGCGACATTGTTTCTATAATCATTCCTATGAATATTAGGTGATTGATGACTTATGAAACATCTTCAGGTTAAAAGGAGTGTTCTATTCAATATAAGCTGTTTAGAGGTCTTGTCATTATTTTCAATCCTACATTTAAAATTGGATTAAATCCATGTTTAAATGCTTAAATGTAGGATTGAAAATTTTTGGTAGTCATTTCAGCTCTGATTTGACTACTCCAGTGACAACTCGCACACAACTCCTAGTATCTAACCAGCTACACAATTACACACGTCTGCGTGTCACACTCGCGACTATAGCCAGTCTCACAGAGCCGCAATACATATTATGGCTTTCCAATATTTTGTATATTTTCTTAGCACAACATTTAGTTTTTTTGCCTTGACGGTATTTTTATAATTCCTACTTCTCCTCGGTTTAGTGCTCGCATTTACATGCGAAAGTCCGTTTTAGCAGGCGAAGGTTGCAAGCCCTGTCAGCCAGCCAAATCTCTGATCGCCGTAGACTTGTACGGCATTCAGACTTTCAGTGCGAAAAACGTAGTCTTCACGTTGATTCGAGCTGGAAACAATGACTTTTTTCTTTTAATTTTGAAGTGAGGCGGCGTGCCATTGTGCTAACCTATGCTTAATACATTGAGCTGTGTGTAGTGACTACACTCCTTGGAATTTCTGGGCGAAGTCTTACGAGGTGGTATTCAACGGTTTCTACTGACAGGTAATATAGACAAGAAGTCGACTATAGAAAAATAGGTCAAGGTGGCCCCAATCTGTGTGTGCATTCGTATCTGAATACGTAGAAAGTGATATTTGTTTTATTTTGAAGAGCTTCGTGAAGACATTTTGGCTAACTTGCCTAGCGGACTGCTTGTCGGATGCTACTATTTGTCGGGCTCTGCGTTTCGATCTCGGATTATCTCGCAAAGTGCAGACAAAGCGAGCTCGAGAAAGCCTTCCTCGCGAGCGAAGAGAGTTTATTTCTCGGCTTAGCCCGTTCGCCAACGGAGCTGACCAACTCATTTTTGTAGATGAAACGTCAAAAGACGGAAGGTAGCCTGCTTACTCTCTTTCCAACCTACCATAAGAATTCTATAGATCTGTACTACGTAGGCGTGGGTGGTCTGCCCGCAACACTCCAGTAAACGTGAGCATTCCGTTCGCTCGAGGAAAGAGGCTGGATTCTTTGCGTCGGGAAAGGTTGACGATGCTTTCACCCGGCGCAACTTTCACGACGTTTTCAAGAACAAGATCGGCCCCTTCCTCAACCTGTGGCCGATGCCGCGCTCAGTCGTGGTGTTAGACAACGCCAAGATTCACATATATCAAGAATAGCAAGATTTAGTTCAGGCCACCTGGGCTCTTCTATTTTACTTGCCTCCCTATTCCCCTGACCTCACCCTATCGAGGTTTGTTTCTCACTGCTGAAGCAATGGCTATAACGCACACCAAGTTGGCTTTCCGCGAGTGTCCCAAAAACTTCTTGAACGTTGCAATGCACTTTTGTACCAAGAGTAGTGAAACCGTCGGGCTATGTTTTTACATTTTTAAAAGAATAAGACATTTGCACGGTGATTGCGGATACCACACAATCCGAATAATCTTACCCTCTCCATAGCCGTTGTAGTGAAACTCTGCTCGTCGTCACCTCCGTCTGCATGATCAACATCTTCCATACTTTGAGCAGGATCCGGTGTGTCGATTTCGCGTGGCTCTCGAAACGAGGGACGCAAACTGTATGCTGCTAGACCTATTATAGAGCGTCGCGAAGATCAGACACGTCTAAAAACTAGGGACGACGACTCCAAGCATAAGAACGCGGACGAGATGGTACCTTCAGTAGCTTCGTGTTGATTGCGCTGATCATTCTCCATGTAGGCTGTTTGACGGTCAATATACTGTAGTTGCCGGAACGCCGTATTATCCGGTACCGATGTAGGGGTGTCTTCCTGGTTAGCGTGCCTGGTTGACCGATACGTAACGCGTTGTGGCCGATCCGCCCTTGATTTGTTACTCTCGCATGCATGCCGCAACACAAGAAGTTGCTCTTGGATGCGAGCATCCGTAGTGATGTCAGGCTTTGCAAACGAGGCCGTAGGGTGTAGATGAACAGCTCCAGCACGAATGAAGCATGACCGTGCTTTCGAAGCCTGATACCATATTGCTGCCAGCTGGCTGTTAAACTCCTCCTCAGTGTTAGACTGCACCACCTACTTGTTTTGAGTAGCAATGTTGGTAGGCTTAGCGTACACAGCCACTGGCTCCCACCATGTCAATCCATTCGTGGTTTCAAAGACGCGCTTGATATGACCAATAAGCACATCGTAGCCATCGGCTACCATGAAAGCAAAGTCGTGACGAGGCATCCTGGTGTCAGTGGCTCGCCGGACTTAACATTCAGCTGACAATGAAGTTGAGGCGGAAGCGGCGTCTCGCGACCTTCCATTATCGCTACACCACAGGACCAATGTATCTGCAAGCTGACGCACCAACTGGATTAGCAATACACACAGGTGTTAGCCCAATATCTATGAAAGTCTGCGGCAGCAAGTAAAAGAGTGACAGCATAAGGCCCTGGGAACCGCACTCACCTCGGCGCCAAAAGCGATCTACCACGCGCTGCCGCTGGTGGGAGAGCTTAACCAATGTGTCTGTAAGCTGACGTACGGAACAAATTAGTAGTGCACTGCTGGCGTGAGCCTCCGCGTCGATTCTCTCTTGTAGACTTACGTGAATCACGTAACGTGATTGAAGGCGACAGATCACAGTGTGCGGTCAGAATTACTGGTGCCGCTGAAGACACTTTAGCTGCGCGTACATGATAAACTGACAAAGTCCGATTTAGAAGTCCGAATTGACTGGTAAAATCTGAGAAAGGCATAATAACTCGCCAACAAAGCATTGGTCACGCATATATCGACTTAAGCAACCTAAACGACACCTCAGGGTACCCCTTTACGAGCTCTGCTGGAAAGTATAATTCGTGCGAAAATACGGATGCGAAAGAGTGCGTGGTTGTGTTCGTGCGTGGGTGAGGGAGTGAGTATGAATGTGAGTGTGTGCGTGGGGAGTGAGCGTGTGCATCATAGCGTGAATATGTGAGTGTGCGCGTGAATGTGTGCGTACTGAGTGAGTTATTGATTGAGCGAGTGAGTGGAGTGTGTGAGTGAATGAGTGAGAGTGAGTGAATGAGTGAGAGTGAGTGAGTGATTGAGTGTGAAGGAGTGAGCGTGTGCATCATAGCGTGCGTATGTGAGTGTGCGCGTGAATGTGTGCGTGCAAGCGTGCGTACTGAGTGGGTTATTAAGTGAGTGAGAGAGTCACTGAGTGAGTTATTGAGTGAGGGTGTGCGTGGGTGTGTTTGTGAGTGAATGAATGAGTAGGTGTGTTTCTGAGTGAATGAATGAGTGAGTGAGTAGAATGTTTGCGTCTAGAAGCGCGCTTGTCTCCCTTCAAAGGAAGGAGCCCTTTTAAACCACGAGTAGGACGCAACGGGTGCCCAAGTGGAAGTGGTCATTTCTAGGTGTTGTGGTTCTGGAAGTGTGTGCCAAGTGCAAGCTTAGGTATGGATGCAAGACCTTAATTTACTACCGGGTTGAGTGGCGTCAACTTGTAACGGAAAGCTTCTGTCTGGGCAGTAAGGTGTGAGGTCTGTGGTATGTGGTGTGGTGACACTATCCCCAGGATGTGGATGGCGCGTCCATCTCAAACCAGGAGTAGACATTGGGGCATTGGCGTAAGTCAGTGCACCGAGGTCCCTAAGGAAGGGTGTACCGCCCCAGGCTGGCTAACAGAGCAGGGAAAAGCCCTCGCTCGTGGTAGTGGGAGGATTTCGTGTCAGAATTCTGATGTGTCATCGCATCGCTGTAAACCGCAGTTCGATCACCTTGCGAAAACTTTTGCTATTGCGCATACAACCTCATCAACAGGGTTCACGACTACCGTCTTCCCCTCATGCTGCGCCTAGCTGTTCTATTTAAACATTAGCATAGCCATTTTTGCTCACAATTGGTCCATGACGTCCCTGAGGGAACAATTGGCGCGCTTGTTGCTGACGTCGGTGATGCCTGGATGGTGGACCTACTTGTGCGGTCCATGTCCCAGTTCGGGTACTGCCAGCAACTACAGACGCTGCAGCTTATTGGTAATGACAAACTAAGCACACCATTGGAAGCAAAGGCCATACTGTAATACTGCACTGGATAAGAACGCGCTGGTCGAGAAGCAACTGCAAGCTAGGCGATTTAGTGGCGATGGTGGTATGCAAGGCAACGGGAATCAGAGCCAGAACGGTGCCAACGTCAAAAGGGGCAAGGCACAGCGGGGCAAGCGCAAGGCAAAAATGACCAAGGGCTACCGCAGCAGAAGAAGAGCGACGAGAGGGTTGGCCAGCGCCGAGCGGATGCAGAGCAAGGCACCTGCTTCTTCTGCCATAGACCCGGGCAGCGGAAGTTCGAGTGTCCGGAGCGCAATATCAGCGACAGCCCTGGTAGGAGCGGCAACAACGGTGAGTCCGGAGTGCAAAAACCATGCAAAGTTCACCGCGAGCTTGCCGGTGCAGTCGAAACAGCCGTCGACACTACCGAGTGGTGGTAGTGGCGAAGGCGGGAAACGGGCACAGGCAGCGGAAACGGTGGGTGTTGCGACCGACAAGTCAAGTGGCACGGTAAAAGTAGGAGGTCCGCTCCAGAAGGTGAAGACGACCAATACTAACTCGGCGGAGATGGTGCATGCGAGTAAGGTGCCACGTGTGCCGTTAACTAGTGGTGGTAAAAAGCCACGCCTACGAGTGAAACAAGAGGAGCTTCCGTACGAAGCGAGTAATTGGTGCTTCGACTCAGCGTGCAATCGTCATTTGGTGGGGGAGAAGCACTATATCGAGACTTGAGGAGCCGGATAAGAAACCGATTTTCTCGTGCCACGGACTCACGATGCCTGAAGGCATCGGCACGGTGGAGATCTGGTGGAATGTACTCGGTAAGATGGTGTCAGTGCAGCTTGACGATGTGTGCTATGTCAAGAACAATGAGAACTTGGTCTCGCAGTATAAGTTGGAAGTTCAAGGTTTCAAGATGTACTATAACACTGAGAAGCACATCTACTTTGCGTAGGAGGATGACGTCTTGAGCATGTCGGCGCGTCGGAATTCAAATGACATGTATTTCATCACAGCTTGGAATGATTTTCTGGGTGGATGCCAGTTGAAACGCACTCCTCAAATCTATGTCAACTATGCCATGCGCGATGGCGTCGATGATCTTCAAAGATGACACGAGCATCTGGGGCACACTTGCCCTCAGCACGTGCAGATCATGGCCGACCGCAGATTGGTGGAAGGTCTGCGTCTTCGGCAGCGCGACTTCCGCGATTGTGAGTCCTTTCCTCTTGAAAGCAAAATGCTCGTGGACTCACCAAGGAACTGGACCGTGGGTTAAGTGTAAGAACCAGCTCGTGTTCGCTGACTTTTATTCCCGCCGACTACAAATGGATCACGATACTCGGCCGTTCTGATCATTCTGGAAGCTCACACCCGCTACATCACGGCTTACCCTCTCGAGACAAATGTGTTGAGGAGGTAAATGCACACATGCGGCAATATGTACGTTCGGTAGAGCGCCAATGTCCCGGGTGTCCAGTGCAAGAAATTGTTACCGACAACGGAGAGATCCGGAACACCAAGATCGACGCATGGTATCAATACCCAGGGCTCCCTAATATTGTACTGCGGACTAGTTGCAAAGGCTAATAAAAATTAACTCATCAAAGCACGTTGTCCCAAGCAATAAGTAATTGCGAGGCCAAGTGTCAGTAAATAAATAACTACACAGTAAGATTCTTGAGCTTTCGCTTCAAACTATCCACGGTGCGCACGTCCCAGTACATTCTGTTCACACGCCAGAAGAGAATCATTTCCAGGGTGCAAGGATTGGGCGAATGACGCCCGTGGCCGAACGTAATTCGGACCAAACTAAAAACTCTCCACCAATATACCTTGCAGCTTTTAAGCGTTAATGAGCGATATTCGTGACCTTTTTAGTTTGTGACGGCATTGATGAGCTCCTTGCAACAAATAGTTGGTTGTTATGTGTTTTGGAGGATACGTGGCTGATGGAAATTGGCGATTTTAACAGCAACAATTGTTTTGGTACACTAAAACGATACACCTCGAGATAGAAATACCCTGAAATCGGAATAATTTTGCTGTCTCCGACGCCATAACAATTGAGGAGTTCATAATATGAACAATTACAGAGTACAAAATATTATGTACTCTATAATTGTATGTGAGTTGTTAATTACAGATACCGCTGTCACTTCCGGTACCATCAGGTACCACTCTGTGCATACCATATGATTATTTTGTAGTAGAGGTTAGAAGTGCATGTTATTATGATCTTCTCGGTGCCCCCCACAACCGCCGTAGGCGCTGGCTTTAGTGTCATCCTCATCGCGTATAAAGCAGATGCCAGTGTTCCCGAAGAAGTGCTTTATCGTGCGCTGCGCCTACTGCTCGTTCCAGACCTTGCTGCTCCACTGCATTTCCTGCAGTTGGTCGGTGTAGACCTGCTTAAACGCGGCAAAGATACGCGCACCCACAGGCTGCAAATAGGCGACCGTGTTTGGTGGAAGGAACCCCACCCGGACGTAGGTGCAGCAGGACAAGTCCCACGCACCGAAAAGCTCGGACATGAGGTCTCGGGCTTTTAGCCTATTTAAAACTCTCGCGAGATGCACACATGACAGCTCTCCATCTCATGGATCAATGCCCTGAGGCGTCTCTCCTATTGCGGCGACGTCACTCGCAAGGGCTTGCGGCGCATGCCAACGCTTACCGTCGCCGTACGCCTGGTTCGTGGTCGTCGTGGCATTTGTGCGTGGGTGTGTTTGTGAGTGAATGAATGAGTAGGTGTGTTTCTGAGTGAATGAATGAGTGAGTGAGTAGAATGTTTGCGTCTAGAAGCGCGCTTGTCTCCCTTCAAAGGAAGGAGCCCTTTTAAACCACGAGTAGGACGCAACGGGTGCCCAAGTGGAAGTGGTCATTTCTAGGTGTTGTGGTTCTGGAAGTGTGTGCCAAGTGCAAGCTTAGGTATGGATGCAAGACCTTAATTTACTACCGGGTTGAGTGGCGTCAACTTGTAACGGAAAGCTTCTGTCTGGGCAGTAAGGTGTGAGGTCTGTGGTATGTGGTGTGGTGACACTATCCCCAGGATGTGGATGGCGCGTCCATCTCAAACCAGGAGTAGACATTGGGGCATTGGCGTAAGTCAGTGCACCGAGGTCCCTAAGGAAGGGTGTACCGCCCCAGGCTGGCTAACAGAGCAGGGAAAAGCCCTCGCTCTTGGTAGTGGGAGGATCTCGTGTCAGAATTCTGATGTGTCATCGCATCGCTGTAAACCGCAGTTCGATCACCTTGCGAAAACTTTTGCTATTGCGCATACAACCTCATCAACAGGGTTCACGACTACCGTCTTCCCCTCATGCTGCGCCTAGCTGTTCTATTTAAACATTAGCATAGCCATTTTTGCTCACAATTGGTCGATTAGAAAGCATAACACAATACAACGCCTATTAGTAACATACATATGGACACTTGGTCAAAAGAAAGACTTGACACGTGTTTTCACCTGCATTTTTACCAAAAATACGAAAACCAACCGACACGTTTTATAATACACTTTTTGAACTGCGCGGAGCTGGACGACCTAGCGTCAGATTACGTTGTGTTAACCCATGTAGGACGAGGATAAGGAGGACCTCGGGCCTACCCACTGTGTCAGAGTGACCCTGATTGGGCTGGTCGATGAAGTTTTTGAATTTGTTTGTTGTATTACGCGTAGGCGTACAAAAAGAATATTAACGTTGCTTGTTAAGTGCTATAACGCCTAGGCGCAGTCTGCGGGTGAAGACGGTAGCGCTGACAAATAACCAGGTGAAACCACCCAAATAACCATTTAAAGGTTTCACCAAGTAATCGCCTTTGGTTAAGATTGGCCTGACCTGGTCACCGAAGAATAAGGCCACCGCACCTAGCATTTTACTCCTTTAAAATCGTTTAATCTAGGGCCGTCTACACGGGAGCTCGTTCGAGTTCAAGCTCAAGAACCTGTTGAATAACCAGCACGGGTTGTGGCGTGTGAGCCCACCAAACCAACGCTGCCGTCGTCTTCGCAGGTGTACATCGAGATCACCTCGCTGACCGAAGGCGTCGACCTCAACCGGACATACACGCACCATCGCTTCGAAGGCGCATGGAGTGATTTCTTCCGCAAGATGATGGCGCTTGTGGAGAAGGTGCTGCGCGATGCTAAGCTGTCGAAGAGCTAGGTGAACGAGGTGCTGTTTCTGTGTGACTCGATGCGTATCTCGAATGTGCAGCAGTTACAGCCATACTTTTCAACGGCAACGAGCCGTGCAAGTCGTTGGAACCGGACATTTCGGTGCCACGGTGCAGGCCGCCATCCTGATCGGTTTGGCTCATGGACAAGTTGCAGCTGTCCCCCTCCTCCTGCTGTTGTTGCTGCTGAACGTGCCTTCGCTGTCGCTGGGTCTGGAGTCGACCGGTCCACTCTGGTCGTCCATAACACGACAGTACAAGTTGCAAACTTTTTCGATGCAAACAGACAACCAGCCGGGCGTGCTGGTCTCGAGGTTTGAGGGAAGCGCGTCAAAAATTTCCAGTCTGGACGGTATGACGGCGTGCCGACGTTGAAGATTCCAGCATGGCTTCCGTAGAACAGTGTCGCGTTCGCACGATTGCACTCTTTCCTTCATCCATGCCGGAAGCGTTGAAAGATGCCAACACAAGGGAAAAAATTGTCCAAGAACATGAAGCCTGAGATTCACCAGATTTTCACCTGGTTAAAACAAGTTATAACCCGATTTTAAATAGCCTGGTTACGAGAATGCCCAACACTACTCATGACTAATCCTGCTGCAGCTATTGTAGCTTTCGTGGTACACCACCGAGAGCCCACACATACTGCCTAATCTGTACCCCTATTCGCGAAAGGATTAAAAAAAACCCAGCTGGACCTGCCGCTGTAGTTGCTCTAAGAACTAAGCCAAAACACGTCCGTTTTTCTGGGCACTTAACCCTTTCACTACCAAGCAAAATCAGGCCCCTTGCAGGTCCACCATAGACCCGTAAATGAGGATGTGCATATCTCCAATTGACTGAAAATAATTTGTGGATAGCCTTTTTCCATGTGACGGGCGCTAACAGGTTCGTGGTGGACCCGCAAGAGACCGTCCTCCTAGAAGTATCGTACATCCCACAATAACCTGAAGCTCTGGTAACCACGAATTTTTTCCTTGCTTTTTAAGACGGTAGTAATTTTAAACATATGGTGATAATATTTCACATTACATAAAACTGTTGTTTGTATTTAATTTGCATATCGTAGCAAATTCCAGGCCTGATGGGATAAGTACGATCTTAGCGTGCCGCAGTTTTGGGAGAGAGGTGCGTAGAGGGAGAAACCCATGTGCGTCACTCGTTTATAGCTGTAGCTTGCTAACAGCTATAAACGAGTGACGCACAGAAAGCATAACACAATACAACGCCTATTAGTAACACACATATGGACAAATAGGCGTTGTATTGTGTTATGCTTTCTAATCGACCAATTGTGAGCAAAAATGGCTATGCTAATGTTTAAATAGAACAGCTAGGCGCAGCATGAGGGGGAAGACGGTAGTCGTGAACCCTGTTGATGAGGTTGTATGCGCAATAGCAAAAGTTTTCGCAAGGTGATCGAACTGCGGTTTACAGCGATGCGATGACACATCAGAATTCTGACACGAGATCCTCCCACTACCAAGAGCGAGGGCTTTTCCCTGCTCTGTTAGCCAGCCTGGGGCGGTACACCCTTCCTTAGGGACCTCGGTGCACTGACTTACGCCAATGTCCCAATGTCTACTCCTGGTTTGAGATGGACGCGCCATCCACATCCTGGGGATAGTGTCACCACACCACATACCACAGACCTCACACCTTACTGCCCAGACAGAAGCTTTCCGTTACAAGTTGACGCCACTCAACCCGGTAGTAAATTAAGGTCTTGCATCCATACCTAAGCTTGCACTTGGCACACACTTCCAGAACCACAACACCTAGAAATGACCACTTCCACTTGGGCACCCGTTGCGTCCTACTCGTGGTTTAAAAGGGCTCCTTCCTTTGAAGGGAGACAAGCGCGCTTCTAGACGCAAACATTCTACTCACTCACTCATTCATTCACTCAGAAACACACCTACTCATTCATTCACTCACAAACACACCCACGCACACCCTCACTCAATAACTCACACAGTGACTCTCTCACTCACTTAATAACCCACTCAGTACGCACGCTTGCACGCACACATTCACGCGCACACTCACATACGCACGCTATGATGCACTCGTTCACTCCCTCACGCACACACTCACTCACGCACTCACTCACTCACTCACTCACTCACTCACTCACTCCATACTCACTCAGTCAGTACTCACGCACTCACACACTGATGGACGCACACACGCACGTACGCACGCGATCACGCATACGTTCACTCCCTCACGCACACACTCACATTCACACTCACTCCTCACCCATGCACGAACGCACCACGCACTCTTTCGCATCCGTATATTCGCACGAATTATAATTTCCAGCAGAGCTCGTGAAGGGTACCCTGAGGTGTCATTTACGTTGCTTGAGTCGATATGTTTGCGACCTCCGCTTTAGAGTGGATTTTGGGTCGTGTGGAGGGTACAGAGACCACATAGGAATGACACGGACCTCGTCATGGGTGGTGGCAGATTGCACCGCAACCACAGTTGGTTTATTCTCTATTTTAATTGTGTAGTCGGCTTTTTACCCGCTTCCAGGTTATTATAGCGTCCGTCCCTCGACAAACAAATCGAATTTGTAAATTAAACTGGCATGATTTTGGCCAACCATCGAGTTCGACTGTTCTGAACTTATTAAAGCCGTCACTCGGGAAGCTTGCACCAGCATGACAATAGTTCAGCGCTACCAGCACGCTTAGCGGTGTCTTTCATGGGTTTCTCCTCTACGCACCTCTCTCCCAAAACTGCGGCACGCTAAGATCGTACTTATCCCATCAGGCCTGGAATTTGCTACGATATGCAAATTAAATACAAACAACAGTTTTATGTAATGTGAAATATTATCACCATATGTTTAAAATTACTACCGTCTTACCGCGCACTAGCCGCATAGGCGCTGTAATTGAAGGAAACGTATATTTTGGCGGTGTGAAAACCCTCGATTTGAACGCGTAGTCTAATAGAACGCCTAGTGCAGTAGCCATGTGGCACGCAACCCCATGAGCACAAGTAGCAGGTGCTACGACTCGCAGTTTGATTATCGACCACTCGTTCGAACGGTTGGTGCTTAGCTGCAGAGCGTGCCGTTTCAAGCACCAGGTCTTCTGCGTAGTCACATTTCGTTTCGCACTCTAGCGAGTTATCCGTCATGCCGCCCGGTGGGAAGCGCAACAGCTACAGTCTACAGTTCAAACTAGCTGTGACCAACGCATACAAGCCCAAGGTCGCTGGGTTTGGCTACCACGCAATCGCTCAAAAGCACGGGATAATGTCTTCCATGGTGCGATACTGGCACAAACATCGCGAAGAACTTCAAGATGCATCAAAGAATCGACAGGTTTTCACGCGAGCCTTACGCCGGATTCCCGGAGCAGGGCGAAAACCCAAGCATCATGAGCTTGAAAAGCAACTTCATCAGTGGGTTGTCACCAGAAACAACAAAGGGAGCTTTGTGGCCTCGTGGCAAGATCAGCATTTGACTCGGAGAAGCTGCACCCCCGCTTCAAGAGCTTATCAGCGGAACGTTTAGTACGAACGAGTGGCATCTACGGTACCAGTCTTTAGTGGACGATGGAGACGATCGCGAAGAGCTTTGTATCGCTCCACCGGCATGGTATCTTCCCGATGACATTCGCTCAAGTCTCTTTTACTGCCTTCGGTACAGTATAGGCCCAGCTATAACTGACTATGTCTCGGTCCTGACAGAATTCATGCAAGTCTAGAAGACTTGAAAGGACTGTATGACGAAGACTACATCTCAGGATTGCAGAGTGGATAAATTGCTGCTGGTGAGTTGGAGCTCTTCGCAGCCTCTCGGATGCACTGCTGCAACATCGAGGTGAAAACACTTAACAACGACTGCCGCGTCATCTCAACGTACACGTACGATGTTGAACATCCTGTTCGATCGATTTGCGTTGCGCAGCTTGGACCTGACTACACCTTGAAAGTGAATGGTATGCATCTTTAATACATATTTGCTCTCTGTCCCGCCGTTCGTCTCGTTTTGATGGGCTGTTCAATTAGAGCGCCCAGACGCTATACAGGAATACTACGCCCAGTGGGCTGTCTATTTTTATTGAGCGCTTAGGCGGCTAGTGCGCGGTAAGACGGTAGTTCACGTTTGAACTTAGCTTATTCAAAACGGAACATCGGACACTAAGACAGGCTTTTGTGAATGTTATCGCATAAGGTATGCTCTTATTGAGTGTCGCTGAATGAAAGATAGTTGAAGTGCTTGTGGGGTTTGATGGGATTTTTAGAACCAAAAATGAGACGACGTCTTACATAAGTATGCTTATCTAACTAAGTATGAATCGGCTTTTAGGTAGTTTATGCGATAGAGTGCTGTCTCCTCTTTTTTGGAGCGGTCGTAGGCGATCTTGGACTAACTTACATAGAAGTTATAAGATTCCCACACACCTTTTTTACCATATTTTCGTCGGAGAGGTTGAAAAAAAACGTTTTTTGTTTTACCAAATGGGGTGAATACGGACTGCGAATCTGATGACACCCTCCATATTAACTCATTCGTGTCGGATCATGCTGAAAATCATCCTTGCGTCCACAATCTCGGATTAGTGATATAGCAAGGAGGTAAGTATCAATTTGAAATAGCGGTTGGGGGCATGTATCAGGATAATTTAGCCCGTGCTGATAGCGCGCCCTACATCACTAATACTGCATGTGTCCTTTGTCTCGTCGTCGATAGCATACCACGTGCAGCAAGCTGAAAGCAGGCTGGTTGAGAACTATCGTCTTATCTGATGTAGTACATCTATGAGGTTTAATGAACCGTCTACCCAATAAGCACAGGAACCGGAACGACTTCGCCTACCTCCCCGGAAAACTCTTGAAGTCACTGTAGAAGCCGCCAGGCAAGGTTCACTGCTGCGGACTTGTTTGTTCAACTTAATCACAAGCCCCCCTCCCTCCTTTGCTGCCATAGTGCGAGCTGTGTCTGCGCTCCGACATGAGGTGTAGATATCGGCGTATCCGCAGGAGTAGATGGAGGAGTCGGCGTTGTTTTCGGTGGACTGGCGGGGAAGAGCGCGTTCACTTTAGTGCCACATGGGCTATCAACGCACCAAACTGGCGTTTTCTCGAAACTTTACTTAAGTTCGAAAAGCTGTCACTCAGCTTCGATTATCTCGATAACTCCCAATGATCGATAAGTATACTTATGTACGACGTCGTCTCAAATGAGTGTGATAACGAGAAAGTTACCTATCGCTAGCCTCTCTACTTCTCTCTATCACCTTGGCGTATTCTTTTACTGCTGCAATGGCAGCTAGGAGACTTCCGATTCCAACTGGGATCCCACAAGCAAAACTCCAGGCATATTATGACAAACAACCAAGGGCCTTAGACCAGTGACAACTCGCACACCACTCCTAGTATCTAACCAGCTACACAATTACACACGTCTGCGTGTCACACTCGCGACTATAGCCAGTCTCACAGAGCCGCAATACATATTATGGCTTTCCAATATTTTGTATATTTTCTTAGCACAACATTTAGTTTTTTTGCCTTGACGGTATTTTTATAATTCCTACTTCTCCTCGGTTTAGTGCTCGCATTTACATGCGAAAGTCCGTTTTAGCAGGCGAAGGTTGCAAGCCCTGTCAGCCAGCCAAATCTCTGATCGCCGTAGACTTGTACGGCATTCAGACTTTCAGTGCGAAAACGTAGTCTTCACGTTGATTCGAGCTGGAAACAATGACTTTTTTCTTTTAATTTTGAAGTGAGGCGGCGTGCCATTGTGCTAACCTATGCTTAATACATTGAGCTGTGTGTAGTGGCTACACTCCTTGGAATTTCTGGGCGAAGTCTTACGAGGTGGTATTCAACGGTTTCTACTGACAGGTAATATAGACAAGAAGTCGACTATAGAAAAATAGGTCAAGGTGGCCCCAATCTGTGTGTGCATTCGTATCTGAATACGTAGAAAGTGATATTTGTTTTATTTTGAAGAGCTTCGTGAAGACATTTTGGCTAACTTGCCTAGCGGACTGCTTGTCGGATGCTACTATTTGTCGGGCTCTGCGTTTCGATCTCGGATTATCTCGCAAAGTGCAGACAAAGCGAGCTCGAGAAAGCCTTCCTCGCGAGCGAAGAGAGTTTATTTCTCGGCTTAGCCCGTTCGCCAACGGAGCTGACCAACTCATTTTTGTAGATGAAACGTCAAAAGACGGAAGGTAGCCTGCTTACTCTCTTTCCAACCTACCATAAGAATTCTATAGATCTGTACTACGTAGGCGTGGGTGGTCTGCCCGCAACACTCCAGTAAACGTGAGCATTCCGTTCGCTCGAGGAAAGAGGCTGGATTCTTTGCGTCGGGAAAGGTTGACGATGCTTTCACCCGGCGCAACTTTCACGACGTTTTCAAGAACAAGATCGGCCCCTTCCTCAACCTGTGGCCGATGCCGCGCTCAGTCGTGGTGTTAGACAACGCCAAGATTCACATATATCAAGAATAGCAAGATTTAGTTCACGCCACCTGGGCTCTTCTATTTTACTTGCCTCCCTATTCCCCTGACCTCACCCTATCGAGGTTTGTTTCTCACTGCTGAAGCAATGGCTATAACGCACACCAAGTTGGCTTTCCGCGAGTGTCCCAAAAACTTCTTGAACGTTGCAATGCACTTTTGTACCAAGAGTAGTGAAACCGTCGGGCTATGTTTTTACATTTTTTAAAAGAATAAGACATTTGCACGGTGATTGCGGATACCACACAATCCAAATAATCTTACCCTCTCCATAGCCGTTGTAGTGAAACTCTGCTCGTCGTCACCTCCGTCTGCATGATCAACATCTTCCATACTTTGAGCAGGATCCGGTGTGTCGATTTCGCGTGGCTCTCGAAACGAGGGACGCAAACTGTATGCTGCTAGACCTATTATAGAGCGTCGCGAAGATCAGACACGTCTAAAAACTAGGGACGACGACTCCAAGCATAAGAACGCGGACGAGATGGTACCTTCAGTAGCTTCGTGTTGATTGCGCTGATCATTCTCCATGTAGGCTGTTTGACGGTCAATATACTGTAGTTGCCGGAACGCCGTATTATCCGGTACCGATGTAGGGGTGTCTTCCTGGTTAGCGTGCCTGGTTGACCGATACGTAACGCGTTGTGGCCGATCCGCCCTTGATTTGTTACTCTCGCATGCATGCCGCAACACAAGAAGTTGCTCTTGGATGCGAGCATCCGTAGTGATGTCAGGCTTTGCAAACGAGGCCGTAGGGTGTAGATGAACAGCTCCAGCACGGATGAAGCATGACCGTGCTTTCGAAGCCTTATACCATGCTGCTGCCAGCTGGCTGTTAAACTCCTCATCAGTGTTAGACTGCACCACCTACTTGTTCAGAAACACACCTACTCATTCATTCACTCACAAACACACCCACGCACACCATCACTCAATAACTCACTCATTGACTCTCTCACTCACTTAATAACCCACTTAGTACGCACGCTTGCACGCACACATTCACGCATGGAGTGATTTCTTCCGCAAGATGATGGCGCTTGTGGAGAAGGTGCTGCGCGATGCTAAGCTGTCGAAGAGCTAGGTGAACGAGGTGCTGTTTCTGTGTGACTCGATGCGTATCTCGAATGTGCAGCAGTTACAGCCATACTTTTCAACGGCAACGAGCCGTGCAAGTCGTTGGAACCGGACATTTCGGTGCCACGGTGCAGGCCGCCATCCTGATCGGTTTGGCTCATGGACAAGTTGCAGCTGTCCCCCTCCTCCTGCTGTTGTTGCTGCTGAACGTGCCTTCGCTGTCGCTGGGTCTGGAGTCGACCGGTCCACTCTGGTCGTCCATAACACGACAGTACAAGTTGCAAACTTTTTCGATGCAAACAGACAACCAGCCGGGCGTGCTGGTCTCGAGGTTTGAGGGAAGCGCGTCAAAAATTTCCAGTCTGGACGGTATGACGGCGTGCTGACGTTGAAGATTCCAGCATGGCTTCCGTAGAACAGTGTCGCGTTCGCACGATTGCACTCTTTCCTTCATCCATGCCGGAAGCGTTGAAAGATGCCAACACAAGGGAAAAAATTGTCCAAGAACATGAAGCCTGAGATTCACCAGATTTTCACCTGGTTAAAACAAGTTATAACCCGATTTTAAATAGCCTGGTTACGAGAATGCCCAACACTACTCATGACTAATCCTGCTGCAGCTATTGTAGCTTTCGTGGTACACCACCGAGAGCCCACACATACTGCCTAATCTGTACCCCTATTCGCGAAAGGATTAAGATAAAACCATCAGCTGGACCTGCCGCTGGAGTTGCTCTAAGAACTCAGCCAAAACACGTCCGTTTTTCTGGGCACTTAACCCTTTCACTACCGAGCAAAATCAGGCCCCTTGCAGGTCCACCATAGACCCGTAAATGAGGATGTGCATATCTCCTATTGACTGAAAATGACTTGTTGATAGCCTTTTTCCATGTGACGGGCGCTAACAGGTTCGTGGTGGACCCGCAAGAGACCGTCCTCCTAGAAGTATCGTACATCCCACAATAACCTGAAGCTCTGGTAACCACGAATTTTTCCTTGCTTTGGCGCGCTTCTGGCAAAGTGGCCTCACGCCACTTTGCCAGAAGCGCGCCAAGAGCAAGATGGACATCGCTGAACTGCTGAACAACGCGGAAGAGGCTTCGAGTGACTGGGAGTTCGACGGAGATGAAGAGACAAGATCGAGGAGGGGATGCTACTGCTCGATGGGAATGCAGAGGAGGAGGTTAGGACAGAGTCTGATGATGAATCGAGCCGGAAACACGGCCTACACCAGCGACACCAGGGCGCCACACAGGGAATACGTACGTCGACAACTTAATTCGGGATAGTGATTTGCACTTAGTTCGCGAGTGAGAGGTACATGCTGCCTGCAGAGAGCGCCAGGAGCTCGGGCTGTTCTCGCTATTTTTCACTAGAGATTTTCGGAACTCATTGAGGAACTGGACAAAAGAAAAACTCCGCGAAAAAGGCAAGGAGCTGCTAACCTCAATTGAAATGGATGCCTTTCTTGGTTTAGAAGTTACTAGGAGCATTTCACCGCTTACAGAGCTCGCTGAGTTCTCGTCGACGAAGATGTTTTTAGGGCATCAAGATGTCGTGTCGACCATATTGCGGAACCGCTATCAGAGAATACGTGCTCGTCTACATATACATCCATCAGACAATGTCCCCATCGAGACTCGAGCAGCAGATCCATTGTGGCACAGTCGAGTGCTCATGGCTGAGATACAAAAAGTTCGCGTCAATAGCTGTTCCTGTTGGTGCCATCAGCCTTGACGAAAACACAGTCCACACCAAGGCGCGCACGTCGGCCAAGTCGCACTTACCCTCCAAACCAGATAAGTACGGTGTGCGGTTTTACGCTGTCGTCGGTTAGAGAATTTGTATGTGTACTCTATCTGGGATAATGGCTCTGGGAAGAAGATGACGACCCCGCCTGTAGAGCGCTACGCAAAAGTATTTCCGATCAGCACTGTTCAGAACGCTGGGGCGAGATGACATTCCTGTGAAAAAGAAGGAAGCCAGTGCGCTTTGGGTTGCAATGTACGGGCATCTTAGAAAAGCGTACCAGGCCCCGACGAGACATCGGCTGCTGGTGTGCGATAATTTCTACACGCGACATACATTGGCCAAGACGCTGCTTGCGTTCACGGACGGCGAGATGCGCATGCTGGGCACCGTGCGGATTTCGCTGCAGGGGAAGTGGAATGGTCTAGAGCCGGACGCAGCTAAAGAACGTTCAAAGCGGCAGAAAGAGGGACGTGGGAGCTTATTGCCGCTTTCGATATTCCTATAGATTGGGAAAAGCAGCAAAAGGCCATCAGAACGCTAAAAAAGCTCCCTGATCATCTGCAAACTGAGTACGTACCACCAATGATTATTGCCGCTAACGCTGGTTACATCGTCTTCCGGGATAAGAAGACAGTGGTCTTCTATACGAACGACCTGGCAGGCACTCCGTCGCAGCGTGTCCCCAATCAAAACTCTAACGAAGCCATTCGTCTGTGCCACGGATTGGCCCCGATCCGGCGGTGGACAGGAGACCAAAATATGCACAGAAAACCTTTCAAGTACCAGCCATCATTGTGGCTTACAACCTGTTCATGGACGGCGTCGACAGAGTTGATCAGCTTAGGAGCATAAACCCGATACGACGCAAAGAAACCCGACTACCAATGAGCATTCTTACCTGGGCGATGGACATGGCTCTCATCAACGCTTTCGCGCTATTCAAAAGGTGACAGGAAACAGCTATAAACGAGTGACGCTACGCGAGTTCAAACGCCGCGTAGCAGAGCAGCTGACGTCAGTACAGCAGACCCGAATGAAAAAAGCGGAGAGCTAGCCCACCAATTGAAACTCTACAGGAGGTAGTGGGCTCGGTTTGGATGTACGGGCTGCAACAGAGGCTTCCACGTCACCTGCTTCACCGCATTTCACCATCAGCACGCGCTCACGTCGACCTCTCTCACCGTCCGATCGGCGTTGGATGCTGTGTGCTTTGCTGCTGCTGGAGATGCAGTTGTGTATCCACGACTAAAGAAGAACAGAACGATCACAACACTCGATCAGCTTGAGTTGATAGACGACTAACAACAGCAACAACAAATAATACATCAGTGTCTTTACCTGCCCATTGCACTGGTCTTTGTCATATGCTTCTCAATGTACATAGGGAAGAGCACGATGCCTCTCTTCGACCGGCACCCATTCTTCTTGTAGTGATAGATCTGGTAAAGGACCTTCCTCATGCTACGCGGAGTCGTTGCGAGTAGCTCAAAAGTCGAATCTACGTCTTTGTACGAGCTCTAGGGGCCGAGATATGGACAAGTCCGATTTGGGCTTCCTCCTCTCTTGACGAAGCTTAACTTGTTGCGAGAAAGTTAAAAGTCTAATCTACGTCCTCGTACGAGCTCCGGGGCCGAGATATGGACAAGGTTCGATTTGGGCTTCCTCGTCTCTTGACGAAGCTGAACTCGTTGCGAGAAGCTCAAAGGTCGAATCTACGTCCTCGTACGAGCTCTGGGGGCCGAGATATGGACAAGGTCCAATTTGGGCTTCCTCGTCTCTTGACGAAGCTCAACTCGTTGCGAGAAGCTCAAAGGTCGAATCTACGTCCTCGTACGAGCTCTGGGGGCCGAGATATGGAAAGGTCCGATTTGTGCTTCCTCGTCTCTTGACGAAGCTCAACGCGTTGCGAGAAGCTCAAAAGGCGAATCTACGTCCTCGTACGAGCTCTGGGGGCCGAGATATGGAAAAGCTCCAAATTGGGCTTCCTCGTCTCTTGACGAAGCTGAACTCGTTGCGAGAAGCTCAAAGGTCGAATCTACGTCCTCGTACGAGCTCTGGGGGCCGAGATATGGAAAAGCTCCAAATTGGGCTTCCTCGTCTCTTGACGAAGCTCAACTCGTTGCGAGAAGCTCAAAAGTCGAATCTACGTCTTTGTACGAGCTCTGGGGGCCGAGATATGGACAAGTCCGATTTGGGCTTCCTCCTCTCTTGACGAAGCTTAACTTGTTGCGAGAAAGTTAAAAGTCTAATCTACGTCCTCGTACGAGCTCCGGGGGCCGAGATATGGACAAGGTTCGATTTGGGCTTCCTCGTCTCTTGACGAAGCTGAACTCGTTGCGAGAAGCTCAAAGGTCGAATCTACGTCCTCGTACGAGCTCTGGGGGCCGAGATATGGAAAAGCTCCAAATTGGGCTTCCTCGTCTCTTGACGAAGCTGAACTCGTTGCGAGAAGCTCAAAGGTCGAATCTACGTCCTCGTACGAGCTCTGGGGCCGAGATATGGAAAAGCTCCAAATTGGGCTTCCTCGTCTCTTGACGAAGCTCAACTCGTTGCGAGAAGCTCAAAGTCGAATCTACGTCTTTGTACGAGCTCTGGGGGCCGAGATATGGACAAGTCCGATTTGGGCTTCCTCCTCTCTTGACGAAGCTTACTTGTTGCGAGAAAGTTAAAAGTCTAATCTACGTCCTCGTACGAGCTCTGGGGCCGAGATATGGACAAGGTTCGATTTGGGCTTCCTCGTCTCTTGACGAAGCTGAACTCGTTGCGAGAAGCTCAAAGGTCGAATCTACGTCCTCGTACGAGCTCTGGGGGCCGAGATATGGAAAAGCTCCAAATTGGGCTTCCTCATCTCTTGACGAAGCTCAACTCGTTGCGAGAAGCTCAAAAGGCGAATCTACGTCCTCGTACGAGCTCTGGGGCCGAGATATGGAAAAGGTCCGATCTGGCCTCCTCGTCGCTTGACGAAGCTCAAGTGGTTGCGAGAAGCTCAAAAGTCGAATCTACGTCCTCGTACGAGCTCTGGGGGCCGAGATATGGAAAAGCTCCAAATTGGGCTTCCACGTCTCTTGACGAAGCTCAACTCGTTGCGAGAAGCTCAAAGGTCGAATCTACGTCCTCGTACGAGCTCTGGGGGCCGAGATATGGACAAGGTCAATTTGGGCTTCGTCTCTTGACGAAGCTGAACTCGTTGCGAGAAGCTCAAGGTCGAATCTACGTCCTCGTACGAGCTCTGGGGGCCGAGATATGGACAAGGTCCGATTTGTGCTTCGTCTCTTGACGAAGCTCAACGCGTTGCGAGAAGCTCAAAAGGCGAATCTACGTCCTCGTACGAGCTCTGGGGGCCGAGATATGGAAAAGCTCCAAATTCCTCGTCTCTTGACGAAGCTGAACTCGTTGCGAGAAGCTCAAGGTCGAATCTACGTCCTCGTACGAGCTCTGGGGGCCGAGATATGGAAAAGCTCCAAATTGGGCTTCCTCGTCTCTTGACGAAGCTCAACTCGTTGCGAGAAGCTCAAAGTCGAATCTACGTCTTTGTACGAGCTCTGGGGGCCGAGATATGGACAAGTCCGATTTGGGCTTCCTCCTCTCTTGACGAAGCTTAACTTGTTGCGAGAAAGTTAAAAGTCTTCTACGTCCTCGTACGAGCTCCGGGGCCGAGATATGGACAAGGTTCGATTTGGGCTTCCTCGTCTCTTGACGAAGCTGAACTCGTTGCGAGAAGCTCAAAGGTCGAATCTACGTCCTCGTACGAGCTCTGGGGGCCGAGATATGGCTCCAAATTGGGCTTCCTCATCTCTTGACGAAGCTCAACGTTGCGAGAAGCTCAAAGGTCGAATCTACGTCCTCGTACGAGCTCTGGGGGCCGAGATATGGACAAGGTCCGATCTGGGCCTCCTCGTCGCTTGACGAAGCTCAAGTGGTTGCGAGAAGCTCAAAAGTCGAATCTACGTCCTCGTACGAGCTCTGGGGGCCGAGATATGGACAAGGTCAATTTGGGCTTCCTCGTCTCTTGACGAAGCTCAACTCGTTGCGAGAAGCTCAAAGGTCGAATCTACGTCCTCGTACGAGCTCTGGGGGCCGAGATATGGACAAGGTCCGATTTGTGCTTCCTCGTCTCTTGACGAAGCTCAACGCGTTGCGAGAAGCTCAAGGCGAATCTACGTCCTCGTACGAGCTCTGGGGGCCGAGATATGGAAAAGCTCCAAATTGGGCTTCCTCGTCTCTTGACGAAGCTGAACTCGTTGCGAGAGCTCAAAGGTCGAATCTACGTCCTCGTACGAGCTCTGGGGGCCGAGATATGGACAAGGTCCAATTTGGGCTTCCTCGTCTCTTGACGAAGCTCAACTCGTTGCGAGAAGCTCAAAGGTCGAATCTACGTCCTCGTACGAGCTCTGGGGGCCGAGATATGGACAAGGTCCGATTTGGGCTTCCTCGTCTCTTGACGAAGCTCAACTCGTTGCGAGAAGCTCAAAAGTCGAATCTACGTCCTCGTACGAGCTCTGGGGGCCGAGATATGGACAAGGTCCGATTTGGGCTTCCTCGTCTCTTGACGAAGCTCAACGTTGCGAGAAGCTCAAAAGGCGAATCTACGTCCTCGTACGAGCTCTGGGGGCCGAGATATGGACAAGCTCCAAATTGGGCTTCCTCGTCTCTTGACGAAGCTCAACTCGTTGCGAGAAGCTCAAAGGTCGAATCTACGTCCTCGTACGAGCTCTGGGGGCCGAGATATGGAAAAGCTCCAAATTGGGCTTCCTCGTCTCTTGACGAAGCTCAACTCGTTGCGAGAAGCTCAAGGTCGAATCTACGTCCTCGTACGAGCTCTGGGGGCCGAGATATGGACAAGGTCCAATTTGGGCTTCCTCGTCTCTTGACGAAGCTCAACTCGTTGCGAGAAGCTCAAAGGTCGAATCTACGTCCTCGTACGAGCTCTGGGGGCCGAGATATGGACAAGGTCCGATTTGGGCTTCCTCGTCTCTTGACGAAGCTCAACTCGTTGCGAGAAGCTCAAAAGTCGAATCTACGTCCTCGTACGAGCTCTGGGGGCCGAGATATGGACAAATTGGGCTTCCTCGTCTCTTGACGAAGCTCAACTCGTTGCGAAGCTCAAGAGTCGAATCTACGTCCTCGTACGAGCTCTGGGGGGAGATATGGACAAGGTCCAATTTGGGCTTCCTCGTCTCTTGACGAAGCTCAACTCGTTGCGAGAAGCTCAAAGGTCGAATCTACGTCCTCGTACGAGCTGGGGGCCGAGATATGGACAAGGTCCGATTTGGGCTTCCTCGTCTCTTGACGGCTCAACTCGTTGCGAGAAGCTCAAAAGTCGAATCTACGTCCTCGTACGAGCTCTGGGGGCCGAGATATGGACAAGGTCCAAATTCCCTCGTCTCTTGACGAAGCTCAACTCGTTGCGAGAAGCTCAAGGTCGAGTCTACGTCCTCGTACGAGCTCTGGGGGCCGAGATATGGACAAGGTCCGATTTGGGCTTCCTCGTCTCTTGACGAAGCTCAACTCGTTGCGAGAAGCTCAAAAGTCGAATCTACGTCCTAC
>JAAVTI010001171.1:0-53233 GCA_011947335.1 Phytophthora constricta | reverse complement strand
AATTTGGGCTTCCTCGTCTCTGACGAAGCTCAACTCGTTGCGAGAAGCTCAAAAGTCGAATCTACGTCCTCGTACGAGCTCTGGGGCCGAGATATGGACAAGGTCCGATTTGGGCTTCCTCGTCTCTTGACGAAGCTCAACTCGTTGCGAGAAGCTCAAAAGTCGAATCTACGTCCTCGTACGAGCTCTGGGGGCCGAGATATGGACAAGGTCCGATTTGGGCTTCCTCGTCTCTTGACGAAGCTCAACTCGTTGCGAGAAGCTCAAAAGTCGAATCTACGTCCTCGTACGAGCTCTGGGGGCCGAGATATGGACAAGGTCCGATTTGGGCTTCCTCGTCTCTTGACGAAGCTCAACTCGTTGCGAGAAGCTCAAAAGTCGAATCTACGTCCTCGTACGAGCTCTGGGGGCCGAGATATGGACAAGGTCCGATTTGGGCTTCCTCGTCTCTGACGAAGCTCAACTCGTTGCGAGAAGCTCAAAAGTCGAATCTACGTCCTCGTACGAGCTCTGGGGGCCGAGATATGGACAAGGTCCGATTTGGGCTTCCTCGTCTCGTGACGAAGCTCAACTCGTTGCGAGAAGCTCAAAAGTCGAATCTACGTCCTCGTACGAGCTCTGGGGGCCGAGATATGGACAAGGTCCGATTTGGGCTTCCTCGTCTCTTGACGAAGCTCAACTCGTTGCGAGAAGCTCAAAAGTCGAATCTACGTCCTCGTACGAGCTCTGGGGCCGAGATATGGACAAGGTCCGATTTGGGCTTCCTCGTCTCTTGACGAAGCTCAACTCGTTGCGAGAAGCTCAAAAGTCGAATCTACGTCCTCGTACGAGCTCTGGGGCCGAGATATGGACAAGGTCCGATTTGGGCTTCCTCGTCTCGTGACGAAGCTCAACTCGTTGCGAGAAGCTCAAAAGTCGAATCTACGTCCTCGTACGAGCTCTGGGGCCGAGATATGGACAAGGTCCGATTTGGGCTTCCTTCTCGTGACGAAGCTCAACTCGTTGCGAGAAGCTCAAAAGTCGAATCTACGTCCTCGTACGAGCTCTGGGGCCGAGATATGGACAAGGTCCGATTTGGGCTTCCTCGTCTCTTGACGAAGCTCAACTCGTTGCGAGAAGCTCAAAAGTCGAATCTACGTCCTCGTACGAGCTCTGGGGCCGAGATATGGACAAGGTCCGATTTGGGCTTCCTCGTCTTGACGAAGCTCAACTCGTTGCGAGAAGCTCAAAAGTCGAATCTACGTCCTCGTACGAGCTCTGGGGGCCGAGATATGGACAAGGTCCGATTTGGGCTTCCTCGTCTCGACGAAGCTCAACTCGTTGCGAGAAGCTCAAAAGTCGAAATCTACGTCCTCACGAGCTCTGGGGGCCGAGATATGGACAAGGTCCGATTTGGGCTCGTCTCTTGACGAAGCTCAACTCGTTGCGAGAAGCTCAAAGTCGAATCTCACGTCCTCGTACGAGCTCTGGGGCCGAGATATGGACAAGGTCCGATTTGGGCTTCCTCGTCTCTTGACGAAGCTCAACTCGTTGCGAGAAGCTCAAAAGTCGAATCTACGTCCTCGTACGAGCTCTGGGCCGAGATATGGACAAGGTCCGATTTGGGCTTCCTCGTCTCTGACGAAGCTCAACTCGTTGCGAGAAGCTCAAAAGTCGAATCTACGTCCTCGTACGAGCTCTGGGGGCCGAGATATGGACAAGGTCCGATTTGGGCTTCCTCGTCTCGTGACGAAGCTCAACTCGTTGCGAGAAGCTCAAAAGTCGAATCTACGTCCTCGTACGAGCTCTGGGGGCCGAGATATGGACAAGGTCCGATTTGGGCTTCCTCGTCTCTTGACGAAGCTCAACTCGTTGCGAGAAGCTCAAAAGTCGAATCTACGTCCTCGTACGAGCTCTGGGGGCCGAGATATGGACAAGGTCCGATTTGGGCTTCCTCGTCTCTTGACGAAGCTCAACTCGTTGCGAGAAGCTCAAAAGTCGAATCTACGTCCTCGTACGAGCTCTGGGGGCCGAGATATGGACAAGGTCCGATTTGGGCTTCCTCGTCTCTTGACGAAGCTCAACTCGTTGCGAGAAGCTCAAAAGTCGAATCTACGTCCTCGTACGAGCTCTGGGGGCCGAGATATGGACAAGGTCCGATTTGGGCTTCCTCGTCTCTTGACGAAGCTCAACTCGTGCGAGAAGCTCAAAAGTCGAATCTACGTCCTCGTACGAGCTCTGGGGCCGAGATATGGACAAGGTCCGATTTGGGCTTCCTGTCTCGTGACGAAGCTCAACTCGTTGCGAGAAGCTCAAAAGTCGAATCTACGTCCTCGTACGAGCTCTGGGGGCCGAGATATGGACAAGGTCCGATTTGGGCTTCCTCGTCTCTTGACGAAGCTCAACTCGTTGCGAGAAGCTCAAAAGTCGAATCTACGTCCTCGTACGAGCTCTGGGGCCGAGATATGGACAAGGTCCGATTTGGGCTTCCTCGTCTCTTGACGAAGCTCAACTCGTTGCGAGAAGCTCAAAAGTCGAATCTACGTCCTCGTACGAGCTCTGGGGCCGAGATATGGACAAGGTCCGATTTGGGCTTCCTCGTCTCTTGACGAAGCTCAACTCGTTGCGAGAAGCTCAAAAGTCGAATCTACGTCCTCGTACGAGCTCTGGGGGCCGAGATATGGACAAGGTCCGATTTGGGCTTCCTCGTCTCTTGACGAAGCTCAACTCGTTGCGAGAAGCTCAAAAGTCGAATCTACGTCCTCGTACGAGCTCTGGGGCCGAGATATGGACAAGGTCCGATTTGGGCTTCCTCGTCTCTTGACGAAGCTCAACTCGTTGCGAGAAGCTCAAAAGTCGAATCTACGTCCTCGTACGAGCTCTGGGGGCCGAGATATGGACAAGGTCCGATTTGGGCCTCGTCTCTTGACGAAGCTCAACTCGTTGCGAGAAGCTCAAAAGTCGAATCTACGTCCTCGTACGAGCTCTGGGGGCCGAGATATGGACAAGGTCCGATTTGGGCTTCCTCGTCTCTTGACGAAGCTCAACTCGTTGCGAGAAGCTCAAAAGTCGAATCTACGTCCTCGTACGAGCTCTGGGGGCCGAGATATGGACAAGGTCCGATTTGGGGCCTCGTCTCGTGACGAAGCTCAACTCGTTGCGAGAAGCTCAAAAGTCGAATCTACGTCCTCGTACGAGCTCTGGGGCCGAGATATGGACAAGGTCCGATTTGGGCTTCCTCGTCTCTTGACGAAGCTCAACTCGTTGCGAGAAGCTCAAAAGTCGAATCTACGTCCTCGCACGAGCTCTGGGGGCCGAGATATGGACAAGGTCCGATTTGGGCTCGTCTCTTGACGAAGCTCAACTCGTTGCGAGAAGCTCAAAAGTCGAATCTACGTCCTCGTACGAGCTCTGGGGGCCGAGATATGGACAAGGTCCGATTTGGGCTTCCTCGTCCTTGACGAAGCTCAACTCGTTGCGAGAAGCTCAAAAGTCGAATCTACGTCCTCGTACGAGCTCTGGGGGCCGAGATATGGACAAGGTCCGATTTGGGCTTCCTCGTCTCGTGACGAAGCTCAACTCGTTGCGAGAAGCTCAAAAGTCGAATCTACGTCCTCGTACGAGCTCTGGGGGCCGAGATATGGACAAGGTCCGATTTGGGCTTCCTCGTCTCGTGACGAAGCTCAACTCGTTGCGAGAAGCTCAAAAGTCGAATCTACGTCCTCGTACGAGCTCTGGGGGCCGAGATATGGACAAGGTCCGATTTGGGCTTCCTCGTCTCTTGACGAAGCTCAACCCGTTGCGAGAAGCTCAAAAGTCGAATCTACGTCCTCGTACGAGCTCTGGGGCCGAGATATGGACAAGGTCCGATTTGGGCTTCCTCGTCTCGTGACGAAGCTCAACTCGTTGCGAGAAGCTCAAAAGTCGAATCTACGTCCTCGTACGAGCTCTGGGGCCGAGATATGGACAAGGTCCGATTTGGGCTTCCTCGTCTCGTGACGAAGCTCAACTCGTTGCGAGAAGCTCAAAAGTCGAATCTACGTCCTCGCACGAGCTCTGGGGCCGAGATATGGACAAGGTCCGATTTGGGCTTCCTCGTCTCTTGACGAAGCTCAACTCGTTGCGAGAAGCTCAAAAGTCGAATCTACGTCCTCGTACGAGCTCTGGGGCCGAGATATGGACAAGGTCCGATTTGGGCTTCTCGTCTCTTGACGAAGCTCAACTCGTTGCGAGAAGCTCAAAAGTCGAATCTACGTCCTCGTACGAGCTCTGGGGCCGAGATATGGACAAGGTCCGATTTGGGCCTCGTCTCGTGACGAAGCTCAACTCGTTGCGAGAAGCTCAAAAGTCGAATCTACGTCCTCGTACGAGCTCTGGGGGCCGAGATATGGACAAGGTCCGATTTGGGCTTCCTCGTCTCGTGACGAAGCTCAACTCGTTGCGAGAAGCTCAAAAGTCGAATCTACGTCCTCGTACGAGCTCTGGGGCCGAGATATGGACAAGGTCCGATTTGGGCTTCCTCGTCTCTTGACGAAGCTCAACTCGTTGCGAGAAGCTCAAAAGTCGAATCTACGTCCTCGTACGAGCTCTGGGGCCGAGATATGGACAAGGTCCGATTTGGGCTTCCTCGTCTCTTGACGAAGCTCAACTCGTTGCGAGATGCTCAAAAGTCGAATCTACGTCCTCGTACGAGCTCTGGGGCCGAGATATGGACAAGGTCCGATTTGGGCTTCCTCGTCTCGACGAAGCAAAACTCGTTGCGAGAAGCTCAAAAGTCGAATATACGTCCTCGTACGAGCTCTGGGGGCCGAGATATGGACAAGGTCCGATTTGGGCTTCCTCGTCTCGGGACGAAGCAAAACTCGTTGCGAGAAGCTCAAAAGTCGAATATACGTCCTCGTACGAGCTCTGGGCGCGAGATATGGACAAGGTCCGATTTGGGCTTCCTCGTCTCGTGGCGAAGCTCAACTCGTTGCGAGAAGCTCAAAGTCGAATCTACGTCCCCGTACGAGCTCTGGGGGCCGAGATATGGACAAGGTCCGATTTGGACTGTCAAAACTTTGTATCAGCATCTTGTACATTCCTGGGTTTTCTGTACCCCGGCTTGTTGTGTCGTTGTCGGTACTCTTTATTTACTATATACTGTATGTGGTCAGTGTCTTTGGTCAGAATTTATTTGTAATACAACTGTGTAAATTCGGATCCCTGACCCTGATCAAGTCGGCAACGGACCCGATAAAAATCTACCGACCACGTCTACCCGTGCCCTCCGCCGACGCCCTCGTCATCCGTAATTTCTATGTTGTCGAACCATTGTGCTACATCTCCGGGTTTGTGCTGAAGCTATTGGAAGGTCAGTCGGAGTCGAGGAAGCGGGCGGCCGACGATGGCGGTGAAGGGAGGAGGCAGGTGTGCTGGACGAGGTAAGAAGGAAAGTGAAATGGATTGTGGGGTTCGTAAAACTCAAACTTCTGCTCGCTCCGTTCTCCTAGCTACACATGCAGACTATGGCTTGCCCTGTGGCTTCCATGGTGCCCCCACTGGTTCCTGTCGTCACTGCTGTCCGCTTGCAGTTGTCCTCTTGATGACCCGAGCTGGATGACTCGAGCTGATGTCCCGAGTTACGGCTCCAACTCAGTAGTTCCACACAGCACAACCACTTGGCGAACATGCTGACTCTTGATGACTGCTAGCTCCTCTCGCACCGCACTTTCTCACACGCTGCTCGTGCGTTCGGCGCTTCTGATCTGCAGCATCCTCTTACAGAAGCACCACCGCCCACCGTAGCATTGCATCTTGGTCCCCGGCCACGTGTTCTTGTACACTGCGCCGCGTGTCCATGGATAAATTCGCCAGTTGGTCTGCCATCTTGTTGTGGCCGCGTAGATGCTGGTGCCATTTGATGACTTGCATTGAGTCAGCAATTCTCCGGCTCCGCCAATAAATGTGGAGGAATTTAAAAACCAGTAGATATCTACTGGTTTCGTTTTTCAAGGCGCTCTACTGATTTTGATTTACTAAGTTCGTCTAGTGGTCGGCAATTAAGTTCGATCATAATGTCTTGGGTGGTCAGGTGTCGGCCATCTTCCGCGCATTGACTGATACACGAAATGCACTGCTTCTAGCTCAGAAGGCAGTCGAGTTCTCCACGGGATGTTCTTAGACCGTTCCCAGGTTACCTCCCGGTATCCGACCGATTGGATCAAATAATACGTTTGCAAATTCACCCAGCGCTTTGCGTAAATCTTCTCTACTTGGTATAGTTGCTCTTCACGTCCTCTACGCTCGCGATTACCCTGTGAAAACGAGCCGCCTCCGCATTTCCTTTCCTCTTGCAGTCGTCCACCGATTTTTCGCTCCTCGTGGTCGTTTTCGCGCACGGAGAGTTCTCTGTTGAGCCTCAGCTGCCAAGACGATCCGTCATGACGGCGGTTAAAGTTTCTAACTTGGCGTTGCAGACGTTGAAGAGCGGCATCTGACGGATTGAGAAATGGCCAACATCGCAGGCAACACCAGAGGCAACAACAATGCATTTTGTCTCGGCGGCCTTCGATAGGGCTGGGTCTACAGTTGATAAGTACGCTTATTAGCTTGCTGACACCCTCTAAGCGAACTTAACATGCCTCTACTGTTTTGCACCCCTGCTGACAACGAAACCAGTAGATATCTACTGGTTTATTTAAATTCCTCATAAATGTGCTTGAGATGTGCCGCCTTCGGTGGTTTCCGCCGCGGCTGCTGTGTGATGATCATTGCGCTGTCGCCAATGACATGCAGCGGAGTGTATCCTTTGCTGCACATGCTCTCAGCCCTGTAGCCCCATATTCTCCGCTACATTGTTAGTCGTCTTGACGCTGGCATACGACATTAAATGTCGTATGCCAGCGTCTTTTGGTCGATCCAGCACACGCTCGTGGTCCGGTTCCCCATGCATGAGCGAAGTACTATAGCTCCACTGCCTCCGGTCCCGCAGTGCTACGTTGAGCTGGGTGTACCGTTCAATAACTTTTAGCGTGGAGTGCAGTGACCAATGTTCGCTGGGAACATGCTGACCAGGGCCACCTGACGATTGGCTCGATCCTGAGGCAGACAACCAGCTACGCAGCCTCGAGTGTCTCGTTGGATATGACTCTGTAGCTGGCGATGCAATGATTTCCCATCCACCGCACTCAAACTCTGGAGCTTCAATGCGAATTAAAGCTAATCCTTGACCTTCTTCCAATAGAGTACCGCGACGCTATCTGCGCCATCGACAACTACAGCACCAAGCTCGTCGATGTCTGTCTCGATGTCGGTCGTATTCCGTGCATAGGGAAAAAGCAACGAGTCGGCAGCACTAGGCTCTTTACAACCTCGGCGGAGAGATGCGCATCGGAGATTGACAACCGAGCAGCACCGCATCTCCGTCATGCGCGACAAGACCGGAGAAGTATACTGAATCTGCGACTCGGACGCGCACTAACAGACCTGCTGCTGAGCGTGAAGCACAGCACTAAGTCAATGCTGATGCTGGGTCATCCTAGCACACGGCAAAAACACGTCTATCCGAGACGTGGCCAGATGCGTGTCGGAGACAATGGAGAACGTGTGCATGATCGACACGTCGCACGAGATCGGCGGCTACGGACTGGTACTGCACGCGTGCGTGGGGTGGTCTCGACTTATGATGGTGCGGTCGCTGGAGGAGCAGGCAAGCGTGATGATTGAGTGCGTGCAGAACCACACCGTGGAGACGTTGATCGTCGACGAGATTGGTCGGAAGACGGAGGTGTTGGCAGTGTCAACGGTGCGCCAGCGCGGACCGCGTTTGATCGCGAGTGCTCATGGCGATTTCGCAAAAAGATTAATAATTCGGAGCTGTAGGCACTGGTTGACGGTTCTCTGCAGGTGACTGGTCGACGGTTCTCTACAGGTGACTGTCGGTGATGTCGCCGTGAAATTAACCGGAAAGAAAAACTACAGACAGCGCGCGGGCTTCGATGTAATCGTGGAGCTGGACCATGTCGATGCCGTATCATCTGGGATGTGGCAAAAGCTGCTGACAGTGTGCTGGTCGGGGGCTAACGCGGCAGTGAGATGCGAACACGCGTGACGTCCTGGTGCTTGGTGTACATGCTTGTCTTTGCCTAAATGGGCAGCGATTTGTTTTTACATTGTAGCGAGGAATATAATGTGCAAGCAAAAACAATTTCGTTGAATGGTGTTTCTCGACGCACGATTATATCTCTGCCACTTCAAAGTCTCGCATAGCCTTACAACACTTCCAGGAGAATTCTCCCAAATTGCATCATCATCATCACCAGCGCAACCCCAATCATCAAACGGAGCGCACCATCAACCTTAAGTAGTACCTCCACCGCTGTGAATTAGCCCAGCACGAGCTCCCACCGACATGGAAAGGAGACGGAACGTCTCACAGAGATCTGCCGCCTCAACCGCCTCAACCACCACATGCACCATCCCTCCTAGCTTATTTGTGAGCTCTGCCAAGACCCACTCGTCCATAGACCACTATAAAAGTCTGTAGCCCACTCGCTGTCGAGTATCTGCTGTCTGCTTCAGTCCTTGCTTTTCGGTCAGCAGGACGACCATCAGTAAAGAACACCAAAACGGGCTTGAACAAACTCAGGTTCGATTGGCGTTGGCTTCCTTTAATCCATTCACGAAGTATGTGCCGCCGCCACGGAAGTTAATGTACTGCCCTGCTGCTTTCTTAACTCCGACACGCTCGTAGTCAACTTCTCCTTTGTCCCCCAAACTGACCACAGATACAAAATCCTGCGTTGCCCCACTCGCCAACCGAGTTCGCAAGTACTCGTGGACCCCTTCACTATGGATACAATCTGCCAATGATTCCCTTTCATTGAGCCCGAGCAGTCCAAAACAAGCACATGATGCGAAATTCTCGCTGAGAGCATCTTCACCACTGCGGCTATTCTATTGTGGGGATAACTACAAAGAACAGCCAAAGCTATTTTTGTTTTAGCCGCAGGCCTGGTGGTTGTCAACCAACACCGCTATTTTCTAGCAACTGGTGAGACGAGATGAATGCCGAATCAGCATTACGTCAGATGGAGATGCTACTTTTTTCAGGAAGATGAAGATGAAGAAGTTCTAGTAGAAATTCTTACCAAGCTCGTCCACCTGTACTAGGAGCAAAGCGGGGATCTGGTGGCTCGTTGCCTTGACCTTAGTGTAAAATGCTGATTGATATAATATAATCAGCATTTTACACTATTATGCCACAGACAGGATCCGTGCTCACCGACAGCCACGTTTCACACAACAACTTGTCCTCGATAGGTTTGTAGTTGGGTCAACGCGACTTTGACAGGGTCGAGTTGCTCTCCATGATCAATCTTGAAGTGAACTGTTAAAGGTCACAGATCTTGGAGGACGAAGCGGAGGGAAGCTTGAGGCTCTGGAGTCGACCGGAGCGAAGACACTTGACCACTTGGGGTTTGATGGAGAATTGAAAAGTGATTGATTCGGTCCTTAGTTCGCAAAGAGCTTGCTACCTCTAAGCCTACTAGATATTCTACTGGATACACTCTACTGGATTCCTGAGTTGTTCCAGCCAATCACAGAGCGCCACGCATCTTGCCCATCTTGTGCCCAGTATCCTGTCGCAAGTATCCAGCGTGGCGTAAACATCGATGACGCAAACATGTAGCGTAAACATACAGAATGATTGAGCAGGCGGTGAGTGTTGGTCATTGGCACAACCGGTACTCGTACCAGTATACCGGTACCCCACGAGTACCATAACTCAGGTACCGCAATACGCCCCCTCAATGCGAACACTCTGTCACCCCGAGAGCCTGAGTCAGTTCCTTGTGGTGTGGCCCCGGCATCGCCTTCGTCATGATATCCGCCAGCATCGTCGCAGTTTCGCAGTACTCCACCGTCACTTCACCGCGTTTCACTTCATCGCGGATGTGGTGGTACTTGATGTCGATGTGCTTGGCGCGACCGAGCAACCGTGAGCATTTCACACACCAATCGGTGCACCCACTTGCCTTCTTGGATGGCCAGGCTCAGCGTGATGTACTCCGCTTCACTCGTTGATAGCGACACGCTCGACTGCTTCTTGCTTCCCCAACTGATGGGAGCACCCGTTAGCAGGAACACGTATCCCGAAGTCGACTTGCGATCCGCGAGATCGCCGGCCCAGTCTGCGTCAGAGTATCCACGAAAGTCCACGCTGTCACCAGGCTTGAAGCAGATGCCGTGTGACTTGGTTCCCTGCAGATAGCGAAAAATGCGCTTCACGGCCATCCAGTGCTCCTCCTGCAGATTCTCCATGAAGCGTGACACGTAGCCCACAGCATATGCAATGTCCGGGCGAGTCGCAGTCATGAGATGCATGAGCGCACCCACAGCTTCACGAAATGGCGCGTTCAGCTTGATCGCCAAGTCGCTCGCAACCAGTCGTGAGCTCAAATCCACGGGAGACACCACAGCCTTGCACTCGTCCATACCGAAACGCTTCAGGATGTCATCCACATACCGCCGCTGGCACATCGTCACGCTGCCGTTCGGGCCGTCTACCAACTCGATGCTAGAATGAAGGCACACTTGCCGCTGTCGGTCATCTCGAAGCGAGTCTTCAGCTCGCGCTTGGTCTGCTCGATGAGCTCAGCCGAACTCCCGGTAATCAGTACGTCGTCCACGTACACGAGCAGCAGCACGCAATGACCGTCGACTTCCTTGATGTAGAGGCACGGGTCATAAGCCGACACGTGAAATCCGATGGAACACACGAACTCGTCGAACGTCTCGTTCCACACGCGCGATGCCTGCTTGAGACCGTAGATGGCTTTCAGTAACTCCACGCAGTCGAAATCGCCATCCAGCTCCACGCCTTCCGGAACGACGCAAAACACGAGTTCCTTCATGATGCCGTACAGGAACGCAGTCACCACGTCCAGTTGGTCGACGGGCCAACCAAAGTATTTGGCTAGGGCGATTACCATGCGCAGCGTCACGTACTTGATCACAGGCGAGAACGTCTCGGTGTAGTCGATGCCGTACTTCTGCTTGAAGCCCTTGGCCACCAGGCGCGCCTTGTACTTCTCGATTGATCCATCGGCTTTTCGCTTGATCTTGTACACCCACTTCGTACCGATGGCACGCTGACCCGATGGTAACTTCGCACCGCGGAACACACCACGTAGACGTATCGACTTGAATTCCGCACGAATGGCTTTGCGCCAGTGCGCTTGGTCGGGTCCGTTGATCGCCTCTTGGAACGTCGATGGCTCCGACAAATCGCTTGCTTCCACGGCGTTGGCACTCGCACGCCAGAATACAGGACTTGAACTGTCTTCATCATCTTTTTCTTCTTCGTCACTTGGCCTTGATTCCACACGCACACTTGAACGGCGTTTTGGTCCGCGCTCGAACGACTCGTTCGGCGCACTTGCTTCTTCCAGACCAGCTCCACGACGCACTTGACCCATATTGCGGTTACTGTCGGAGCGGTTCTTGCGTTTCCCCGCCTGCTTGAAATCCGTCTGGGCAGGGACAGCATCGCTGATATCCAGGTTGTCGAAAGTGAGAACGGCTTCGTCCACATCGTCATCCTGATCCATCGCCGAAACGCCAAAAGTCGACTCGTCGAAGGTGACATCGCGACTGATCACCACCTTCCCCGCCTCGATGTCATAAACTCGGTAGGCCTTCGACACTTCCTCGTAGCCCATGAATACACCGGCGCGAGCCTTCGCGTCCCACTTGAGTCGCTTCTCCTTCGGCGTCAGCACATATGCGCGACACCCGAAGATACGCATGTGCTTCACACTCGGCTTGGACTTGTACACGATCTCGAACGGAGTCTTGGCCTCGATCTTGGGTGACGGCAGGCGATTCTTGACGTAAATGGCTGTCATCGCCGCCTCAGCCCAGAAACGCTTGTCCAGCTTCGCGTGATGCAGCATGCTGCGACCGATCGTGACGATGGTCCGGATCGCGCGCTCTGCCGTGCCGTTTGTCTGGTGAGCGTACGGAACAGTGGTTTGCTGCTCAATACCTTGGTCTTCGTAGAACGCCTTGAGCGAGTTGGTCGCAAACTCACGGGCTCCGTCGTGACGCACGAACTTGATTTGTTTGCCGAACTGCGTCTGCACCTTGCTGATGAAGCTCTTGATGCAGTCCTCGCTCTCCGACTTGGCACTCAGGCAGAAACCCTTCATGCATCCGCTGGCCTCGTCCACGATCAGGAGCAGATACTTGCTGCCACCTAGCGAGTCTTCTTCCATCGGGCCACAGATGTCAAAGTGAATCAGCTCGAACACGTCGTAGTGGCGCTTGTCGCGGTTGCTTGGAAACGGCTTCTGGACCATTTTGCCTTGCTGACACCCGCGACACATGCTCGGTCCCGTCGACTTCGTCGGCATCTTGGCGTCCTTGATCATGCCGTTGTTCACCATCTTGCGCAGCACGTCGATGGGAGCATGACCCAAACGCGCATGAAGATCAACTTGTCCCGAAGTTGTCGCCGCGTTTGCCATCCGCAGTGGCGTCCGAAGCCAGTACAGACCGTCGACAAGATCCGCCGTTGCCACGACCTTGTTCGATCCTTTGCGCGCAATGAGCATGCTGGCGCCGTCGAACACCACTTGAAACGCTCCACTCTTGTTAATCTGCGGCACCGACAGCAGATTCTAATTCATACTCGGCACGTACAGCGCGTTCTGGATTTCGATCTCGCGCTCGTCGCCGTTGGGCAACCACCCGTTCCATGATAGTCCCCACACCCTTGATTGTAGCCTTGTTGCCGTCAGCCACCGACAGTTCGCCCTCGTCCCGTTCATCGATTTCAGCGAACTTGGCCTTGTTGTTGCAGATGTGGTGCGTCGCTCCACTGTCGATCGCCCACATGCCGGACATACCCTTGCCCGTCGATATTCCACACTCTAACGAAACCGCAAACGCCACTCGGTCGTAGTCGTCCACGTCGTTCCTCCAGTTGATGTTGTTGGCCCCGCGTCCACGGTTGTAGCCACCGCCGCGTCGAGCTCCTCGATTCTCATCCTTCTGCTTGGTCCAGCACCGTTCAATCGTGTGCCCCAATTTCCCGCAGTACGCACACTGGCGAGACTCTCGCTCGGCACTGAACGCGTTCGCAGCGTCTTCAGTCTTCACCGTAGCCGTCTTCTCGCCCTGTCGCTTGATGTGCTCATTCGTCAGCACCTTCACAACGTCTTGCGACCGCAGCTCCGCGTTGCTCATCTCCAGGTTTAGCACGACATTCTCGTAACTCTTGGGAGACTGCGTAGCAAGCAGGTCGCCACGTCTTCATCCTCCATCTTGGCGCCGATGCTGCTGAGCTTGGCGCTGATGTTGAGGACCTCGTTGCAGTGATGCAAGACATTGCCGCCTTCCTCCATCTCCATGCTGAAGAGCTGGCGCTTCAGGTAGACGCGTCCAGCCTTCTGCGGCCCGCCGTAGAGCGTCTTCAATCGCGCCCCACGCGACCAACGCTTTTCACAATCGTCAACCACGTGATGGTAGTCCGCATTCATGTGGAGTAACATCAGTCCAAACGCGATGTTGCTCGCCTTGACGTACTCATCCTTGATCCGCGAGTCCGCGAACGTTGGCCTTGTCTCCCGGTTCACGACATGCCACACCGACTTGGTCAGAAACACGCCACGCATGTAGCGGTTCAACGTCGCGTAGTTGTCGCCGTCGAACTTGTCGATGGAGACCTTGGTCGAGGCGTCTTGAGTAGAGGACATGGTGCTTGGGCTCATAACCTGTTAAAGGTCACAGATCTTGGAGGACGAAGCGGAGGGAGGCTTGAGGCTCTGGAGTCGACCGGAGCGAAGACACTTGACCACTTGGGGTTTGATGGAGAATTGAAAAGTGATTGATTCGGTCCTTAGTTCGCAAAGTGCTTGCTACCTCTAAGCCTACTAGATATTCTACTGGATACACTCTACTGGATTCCTGAGTTGCTCCAGCCAATCACAGAGCGCCACGCATCTTGCCCATCTTGTGCCCAGTATCCTGTCGCAGGTATCCAGCGTGGCGTAAACATCGATGACGCAAACATGTAGCGTAAACATACAGAATGATTGAGCAGGCGGTGAGTGTTGGTCATTGGCACAACCGGTACTCGTACCAGTATACCGGTACCCCACGAGTACCATAACTCAGGTACCGCAATATGAACATGAGCTCTGGTCAAGGCTATTTTGGAAGCCAAATTTGGCTTCAATTTGGCTTTCAGGCGAGCTTTGCTATTTCTAGCAGCTGGATGGCCGGAGTGGTGGAGCCCTAAAGCTATCCGATGCTGCCAAATTTGGCTTTGGCACCTTGATAGCCGCAGTGGTGAAGATGCTGCGTGGGAGCATGCGAAGCGGTGTTCGCCAATTTACGAAACCCCAGACTCGAATAAAACGGCGGGGGTGACAGAAGATGCCAAGCCGACAAATCACAGAAGGACGGTGACTTGCCATCGGCGTTGTAATCGGGTGCGGTGCACATTAATGGACAGTTGGTGAGCGACGCGCGCTCCACGGCGGATCCACACGGGTTTTCCACCCCCTTCTTTCAATATCTTTCATGCAAAACCGCGTCCACCTCATATCCCGGATGAGGCTTGAGGATGTTCTCGCAGTGACAACGTTTGTCCCGCAAACCAATGTATCCGCAGCTTGCAGCACTCTCCTTGGTACTTTACATAGACACCTCTTTTACCGCCGGCGTACATGCGATTTTGCCATCGTCCTGAGCAATAAAATGCATTTTACGCATGCTGCCGTGCGCTGCTGAGTGTTCATCCTTGTGCTCGAAGCGCATGTCGCAGTAATACTTGCAAGTCGCGCATCGCGCGTCAAATGAATGGAGTTTTGCGCAGGAGTGGCGGACACCGTCGTAGCTCTTGTGACGGATCTAATGACGAGAGCGCAGTTGTTTTGGATCCTCACCATTGATGATGTGGCGGTGCGGGTGGGTCATCTCCTTGTTGACGCCCCGGACGATACGCTAAAGGTTTTGGAGAAAAGCGTGACCAACCTGCGCTTCTTCGCGCGAGGAAAACGTGGCGTGCTGCACACTGGTGAGATGCGATCAAGTAACGAGCCGGTGGTGGCTAAGATCGCAGTAGATCCCAACGCTGTTAGCGCCGTTACACTACAGGCGCGTTGGCTTCGTGTGATGAACCGCATGGGAATGAAGCGCGACTGGTTGATGCTGGGCAGGGCTTGGCTCCTCTTGAAGGCAAAAATGTTTGAGTTCCTAGGTGAAAGCCATAAGGTCACCACAGCTGCCAACACCATTTGAGTCATCCACGAATGCTGTGTCAGATATGAATAGCTGTATGTTGCACTGCGTCGTGCACGGTTGCTGACACTTGTTCACTCTCTTTTAGTGAGTTGCCTTGGACCTGCAGCTGTCGCCGTTCATAGGTCAATCTGTGCACCCTCGAGCTTCCACTTCTTCCACCTGTGCAGCAAAACGATCATAACATTAGCAAAACACTCAAGACACTGCGATCGACTGACTGAACGAGTGCAGCCTCGTGTACTGCTCGAGGTGCGCTGACCCGCCCGCTGCCTTCATCTGTTGGCTTGCTGTCCTTAGCGCTGACAGTGAATCCCCGCGCTTGTTGCTCAGCGAACCTTGATCTGTTCACGCTCGGAAGGTCTGCAGCGCCTCGAAGCGCGTCATTACCGCCATCTTCCACATGGTCTAAATTATGCCAATAAAACGGTGTGGAAAGACAGTGTCTTCGCATGTCGTTGGCGGTCACGCGCGCTACATGTACAGGTCCAGCAGGAACTTTTGTCGAGCGTCATGAACTTGGCGAGAAAGGCCTCAAAGTGGAAAATGTCCTGGAACCACGCTGCACGCGGTGCTCGTAGTACGAAGCCCACTGCATCAGCTCGTGGTTGAGGACGTCATCCAGGTGACTCGCCCCGACGGTGGCTGCGAGCCCTACCACGACTTACTCAGCTGATGTCCCCTATTGCCACGGCGCTGCCGTGGGTCACGACGATTCAACGAGTTTATTTCGGTCATCAATCATCCGCCGCCATTGCCACAATTTCGTTCTTGTTGCTCGAAACTGCAAGCGACCGCTCGCACAGCCATTACCACCAGCAGGTTATCGAGCAGTCATCGCTGCGCCTGATCTCTTTTCAGCGTGCGGCGTTGCGGGGGCAACGAACTACCCATGGCATCCATGACGCTCTCACGTATACTGCCTTCAGCAGCGTGATGATCTTGGCTGTAATGGACGGCGTCGTTGCTCTTGAGTCGCTTTAGACCAGACGCCACAGAATGCCTTTGATCTCGGTGCGTTATGCCCCCCACACACACTCAGCAGTCACCACAGTCGTCAATCGGTGCCGCAACCGTGCTTGCATTGGACGAGAACTTTGCGCAGTTCTTGCCCTCCCGGCGCCAACCGACACGGGTGTTTGTGTCCTGCTGCCGCGTCTCAAACGAGTTGTTAGCCCGGATGACAGATGTGTTGACTATTTTGACACAAACGCTCAATATTTGCTTTTTGTGGAGCACACATAAAAACAGCTCTACCTTTTTTAAATGTACCGGTTGACGGCAGCAAAATGCTGCACGCGAATGCTGCTCACGACGACGCAGTGCTGTTGCTGCAGTCCATCGCGGCAGGTCAATGGAACGAGGCCTCCGCCTGCTTTGCCCTCGAGAAGCTGTTGGACCGAGCTGAGCAGCAGCCGTATGCGCGCGACACTCTTCGGGCCGTCGCGTCCGCCTACGCGCAGCTGCCTGCAGCCCTCAGACGCTGTGCATGCGGCACGTGACGACCCTCATCGGCTCCTTCGCGGACGAAGGCCCGTCCTCTGACTTCACGCCGCGTCGGTCGCTGCAGCTGCAGCTTCTGGAGCACCTGGTGGTCGCCCGCTTCCTCGAGGCAAGCGACGAGTCGGAGGCGACGACGTGGGTCCACGAGTTCCTCCCTACATGCTTCGAGTGCTGCGGTGCCGCTCAGCAGCTCCTGAGCGACGAGCCTGATGCTGTTGGGGCAGTCCGCATGGTTGATATGTGTCTGCTCGTGCTCCGAGCTGGCTCCGACTACTTCGAAGCCCGGAGGGACGACATTGACACACTGCTGGAGATCCTCACCCCTGTTGTCGCCGACGTCTTGACCCAATTTAGTTGTCTCCGTATGCGCTCAGCTGTCGGTAGGTGTGAGTACGAGCGCTGGAGACGTGTTTGTATCTGCTGACAAAGCTGTCGCCTGTGGTGAAGGGTGACCTTTGTGTGATAGTGGTGGAGAGCCTGCTTGCAATCGTTGAGCACACGCAACGGCAGAACAAGTGCCAGGATGATGATTCAAGGTGCGAACGTATACTAGTCGCCCGGTATATAGAGTGCACTTTTCGACGTGCAAGTACCAGACTGCGACAAGGAGGTTGTGGCCGACGTGCTGGTCAAGACTTTTGAGTGGCTTCTCGCTCCCAACAATTCTCAAGCATCGGATCAAAGCATCGCTCGGAGTTTTGACGCCCTGTGGAAACTCCTTGCGCACTCGAACATTGCTGAAATGGTGAAAACTTCACTGCCTCTGCTATTACAAGCGAATAATTTTAAGCTGCTGTACGCACAACATGCTGCTACCAGACAGATAATCCCGGAGGCCATCTCTGAAGCTTTAGTGACTGGCAAAGACGCTGCAATCATGGAGAGGGCTGAAAGTGTAACTAGCCTTCTGTCCAGCATTGATCTTGGTGATACAAGAGACCAAGGTGAGTCTGGAGTAGGTGGATACTTTCAGGAGAACGTAGCTGAAGTGATTAAGAGCCCAGCACGAAACAATGGCGCAAGCATTCAAGCTGATGTCCCGCAGTGGTTTGATTCGGACGGCAGTGGCGATGAAGATCATAGATTGGAGGAGCTAGATCGAGACGAAAGTGGCGTTGGGGATCACAGGGAAGAAGTTGGTGTCGCCACAGGAGCGTACCGCAGTGGTTTGGTGACGGTTACGATGTTGATGACGAAGAGGGAGCGGATGACGAGTTGCCGCGGTGTAGCCTAGACAGCGATAGTGATGGTCCGGGTCTAAGTGCGTTGCTGGCACCTGAGATACCGCAGAGTATTGTCTTTCACGCCAATTTACTTAACATCGACCGCATCATGGAGCTCGCGAGTGACAATGAGGGAAGCACCACCACAGAAGTACTGTCGTGGAGCGACTGCAGCCAGAACCCGCGAAGACAGTCCATATCATTGTCTCTCTCGTCGAGCACTACGAGCCAAATAAACGAGGTTTACCAGCGTGGAATGCGGGAAACATGTCCAGAAGACCAGGGATAACCTCGTGCAAGTGTTGTGTATGTGAATGAAGTGTTTTGGGACCGCACCCTCTGGGTGAGCGCGTTGCTCTGAGGAAACCTTGCCAAAAGCCACTGGTGTTTGGCCGGCTTGCCGCTCGTTTGGGCCAGTGCAGTACGTGCAGACCGAGGTCGAGCTGCCGAGACTAATTGCCACGCACAAATAAAAGTGAGCGCCGTTGGCTGTCATTGAAGGACGCGTGCATCACAGTGATGCACAGGTCCTTTACGAGAGCTGTCCTCTACACGGAGTTCAACAAAGGTCACCGCGCGTTGCAACTGTTGTCAGGAAGCGGACAGGATTTTCCGATTAACTTAGTTACGCAAGTTGCGGGCACGAAGGGACAGTGCCGAAGGCAATGCGGTACAGTACAGAGCAAACGACTGTCGATCCGACAGCAGTGCAAGCGCGGCGCCTGGTGGACATCTTGGTGGCGAGGTGGCACCCAAACGTCATGCATCCGCCCTTCCTCTGCTCGTTAGCAATGGAGCGAAAAGCCGCGCTGCATCGACTAAAGGCAGGGCTGTCTCTCACGTGGCCGTATGTATCTCGGTGGCGGATATTTTTCGTGTGCGATCGTCCGGCCGGTTCCGACTGCATCAGTCGATGACTTGACCGACAACGTCAATCAGGCGGGCATTACGCTGCTCAAGCCAGAGAGCTGCCGCTTAGGCCGGGTCTAAAGGTGTCTGAGGTGCAGCATCCTTGAGCATTGGTAACGACGACTTGCCGTCCTTATCTCGGAGTTCGTTTGCAGTCTCTGCTGGTGTCGTGAGTAACGAGGGGGGTCGTTCAAAGGCGGCGGCAAGTGCGTACCGTGGCCTACTCGTCCATCAAAACGTGGGCCATATAGCGAGTCGCTATTAGCGACTCTACTGGCCGGTGCAAGTCGCTGGCCGGTGCAGGTCGCTGACCGTGTTTCGAGTGGCCAGTTCGGTCCTACGAGCTGCCGTATGCACCAGCTACCAGGACAGCAACCTCGAACTGGCGCGAGGTGCTCGCCCACTATGGCCTCGGCTCGCTGATCGGCATCCGAGGAAGAGAGATGGCAATGGAAAGGGATCCTACAAATGGCGGGCATCCGAATCGGATTCCGATGCGTGCGACGTGCTCTATCCTGAACAAGCTGTCATGTTGCCGCGGAGCACATGTCGGGCAGGCGGCCCGGTCTCTACAGCCGACCAGGTCACAACAGGAGGCTCCGATATTGAAGCTAATGGATACTGTACCCAGGCGGAAAGGTTTTTCATAAAACTGGGGTCCTCCCAGGAGGAATAACAGCGTCCCCCAGTGTTCGGATCATAAAGTCCGTCATCTGACGAATAAGAGGGACAATAGCCGCCAGATGAATAACCACGCCCATGTCTCTGTAACATGCCATTTCGACACCTGCTGGCTTGATTGCAATCAGCTTGATTGCAATCATACTTGGGGCACCTTCCACGACGTTACTTCACGGAGTGCATGCTGCAGTAGTTTGCTAAGACAGCGACATCACCCTGCTCGCAACACCATCCGTCGCCTCAATCAATGGCTTCTACTCCTGTTCGTATACTCACCCACTGTATCATCCTCTGACAGGACAATCTCCTCCACTATATAGGTTAGATAGATAAGGAAGACACCTGCACATCGGTGGATGGCCTCCATATTTAAAGTATGCCTTTCACTTGATAAAGAGCCACATGAGAAACGAAATACGTGCCGGCTTCCTCCCAGCAGGAATAATAATCGACCAGATGGTGGACGTGTGCTACTACCATAACAGCTGTGGCGCAGAGACCTTGTCTCGTCAGACAAGCGCTGGTCTCCGTTGCGGCGACGCGTCTGGCCCCAGCGGCAGGCGAAGCCTCTGCCGTCCGCGAGGGAGATGACTTTAGCATAAGACAAGAGGAGCAGAAGCAGCCATGACTGCCAGACGCGTGCTATCTACAGCCGCAGCGGTGGCGGTGCTGACACTCGCGAGCTCGACAAAATGACCGTCGCGTCCGACACTAGCGACTTCTGCAGCTCTGTGACGTCCTGCCTCAAGGATGGCAGCACCACGTGTGACACCACCACGGGCGACTGCCCGCCCTGCATCTACGCGCTAGACGACACGTACTCGTGCTGGGAGAAGGACAACTCGACCAACACCTGCCCCTTCACGGGCGTGCGCTACGACTGCTGTACGTGGTCGTCGTTGAACTAGTTGCTTCATTCACTCTAGTCATCTCACATGATGTTCCCCTTGTCAATTCAACAGCCGACTCATGGAGTACGGCCTCCAGCAGCTCGGCGGCGTCCTCCTCAACCAACTCCACGGCCTCTTCCACCACCAATGTCTCCTCCTCAAAGTCGTCTACGTCGTCGTCGTCTTCAGGGACCAGCACGGACACATCGAGCTCCGCCTCCACTAGCGGACTGAGTTCCAGCCTCATCACATACGGCGCCATTGGGCTGGGTGCCATCCTCATCATCGTCATCTTAATAATCCTCTGTGCTCGGAGACGCAAGATGCGCCGTCGTCGCGAAGAGAACGTCGCCACCACAGGAGCAGGAAACTTCGGCCGCAATCGTGTCGTCTCGACAAGCGTCTGCGCGGGCTGTCAAAGCGTGATGACGCGTTCACCGGCCCGTACAACAACATCCTGGACTCGAGCAAGGTCAACTACGCCGGCTCGGCCAACATGAACGTTGGTGGTTATGGTGGTTATGGCAAGATGAAGCGCTCTGACCCGGCTCTGATTGACTCAATGTCTCGCGTCCCGACGGACGAGTCTCCACGCAGCTTTGACGGTATGCTGGCAGACTCGACGCACTCACCAGCCATGCTGGGCGGTAGCTCGCACACGTCCCACACGTCGCACAAGAGCGGTGGGCGTCCCGTGCAGGCCCCCGTTGTCGGAGGCATTGGCGGCTTCTCAAACGTCAACGAATACGTGCAGCAGGACATATCTTCTCGCTGCACTTCGACGCCAAATGTGTTTGGCGAGTACCTGCGAATGAAGCAGGAGATGCAGTACGACGAGCCTGAAGACCGCAGTACGATGGGCGGAGTGAGCTTCAGTGACACCATTAGCGACCTGGATAGCGGCAAGTACTCTTTGAGTCGTCTCAGGGCCCTCCACGCCTACCACAGCGGCGAATGGACCTTGGCGACGGACGGTTGTCGATGGCCGATTCCATTGCCGACTCCATTGCCGACTCGGTAACCGACTCCGAGTATGCTGAGCAGATTCGTGGCCGCGGCGAGAGCGACTGCTACAGCGAGATGTCGTACAACGACGAGAAGTATTCATTTAGTAGTCTCGACGGCCTGGATGACAGCCAGGTGCGAGAGGGCAAGCGCGAAGTCGAGATCTAAGCACGAAAAGTTTGTGCTTGGGTCGCGCCTTAGCATGTTCTTTCACTTCTTAGTCTTTTAGATGCGTGCTAGCTGTCAAAAATGGACCGATTATTTTATGAACTTCGTTAGCTGTTCATCGTTCGCGTAAACAACACTGAGCAGTCTTGGTCTCATGCTACAGATGCTTGGCATGACCGGTGATCATCCAGGGCAGAAGCCAGCTCAGAGTCAAGCTGTTTCCTTCGCGTGGAAGGAGGGATTAGCGGCATGAGCACCTCGCTCGCTTTTACATCATCAACTCTCGCACCAACAGCATGTGTCCTCGCAGCAGATCATCAATTGAAGTCCATTCCATGTAGTCGGGGAGTAGATGCTTGTGGCGCGGTAGTGTTAATCATCTAACAGCAAAGTTTGAATGTAGTTGTGTGCAGCAAGAAGCTGTATATTTATCAGGCTAGTCTGCATTTTACACCTCTCTCTCATTTAAACGCAGTCGCAGGACCGCCCCCGACGAACCACCAAGCTCGAGGATAACATCAAATCGAATGCACTTTCTTGGAGGCGCTAGCGGCACCCGGCTCTTCGGTGGCAGGTTTACTACTCTGCTCAGCTTCCGATGGTTCTGTGTCTTGATGCATCTCGCTGGGCGAAGCGGCCGGAGCAGTGACATTCGTCTCACTGATCGTCCGCGGCTCCGCCTCAGGGCCAGCGCAGTTCATTTCCGGCGTTTGCAGAGTCTCCACTGCAACGACCGGAGCCGACACACCCTGCGTCGGCTCGACCTTTGCGCCAAAGCGCCGAATGCATTCCTCCGAGATAAAGTCCAGCACCTTTTGATAGATCCGCGAGCGGAACTCGACGCGCTCCTGACCTTCGAGGTAGGACGGCAGCGGCACGACGATGCCGTCAAAGTCCTGCATGGCGAACGGGTAGCCCACCTGCGGCGGCTGCGGCCCGTTCGGCAGGTACATGACCCCGTTGCTAGCCGTAGCGAGCACCGGGGCTGAGGCACCGGCGGGCTCGAGATCGACGTGGACGACGCCAGTCCTAGCAGTCCCGTGGTGGTGAGCGAGGCCTGCACTGGCATCGGCACAGACCCGGGAACTGCTGTCACCTGCGTCTCCGTCTCGATCACCTCCCTGAGTCCATTGCCGACGGCGAGCGTCTCTTGTCTGCCGTGGCGTTGGCAGCAGCCACCGCGGCTGAGACGGGGTACGGCTCGAACCGCTCGGCCTTGGGGGCCTTGCCCGATGCGCGGCGCTCCCGCTTGGTCAGCCGGTGCTTGGCGTCCAGCTTGCGCTGGTGCTGGTTCTGGCGGCTGCGGTGCTCGTCGCAGAGGTTGTGCGCCGCGCCCGAGGTCTTGAGCGCGCGCTCGTTCACGCACTTGCCCGTCTTGTAGAGGCACTTGCCCCGGTAGTCGTGGCGCTCGGAGCCGGGCAGCGCCGGCGCCGGCGACGGCGAAGGGGACGGAGAGGGCGCGTCTGACATGGCTGCGCAGAGCGGGAGTGGGGCACACGCATGTTAGTCAGCTACGGGCAGGGCAACGCAGGCGGTGGCGCCACGAGCGGCGCCACCCAGCAAGGAGGGCGAGGGCGAGCACCGATTGACTCAGGAGCGACGGGGCCTGATGCGTCTGAGTGGATCAGAAGGCGCTACCTCACAGGGGGCACAGATTCGCATCAGTGACGTCTCGAACCGCTCGTCTGCTTTCACCAATCGCGTCCAGCATGAACGTGGCCAGGTTGACAACCCAGGGTTGGCCATTGGACGGATCTGCAGGATCAACGCACCGAATTCCAGCATATCCGCCGGAGTACGCCGCCGTTCTGAAGCAGCAGCAGACCGTCAAACAGCTCGAAGATCGAGTAGATCGGCTGGCGGGACGCCGTGATTGTCATGCACTTCTTCTGCTTTACCGACCGAGCGTCCGCCAACTCGCTTGGGATTGACGTCAACTGTAGCATCCCCAACATCTCGTTCAGCTCATGCGCGCCTCTTTCGTATTTTCAGCGGCATACGCAGGGGTCGACGTGAAGACCAGCACCTCGTGGATAAGGTCGCATTCGAGTGGATGTTCGTGAGGCTGTTGTGCTTCGGAAAGTGACAAGAGCTTTGCTTGTTTTATCCTTTCAGTACGAACAGCCCGAATGAGCGCTAAAGCAAGAAGGCGAAAAGTGTGCCATATTGGGAGTAGTAGTATGGCGACAGCAATTCATCTTAGCTACGAGAATGCCACCCCTATCGCTTCTCCATTTACCAAGCACGCAGCACAAAAGTCAAGCACATGATGAATCTAGGCATTTCGCATTTTGTTTTCTTTCAGTGTGGTCTTCTTTGTATTGGAAGACCGAGTTTTACTCATTCACACGTTTGTTCCAGGCTCGACATTTCAGCCGCCTGCTGTAGAGTTCACCGTTTACATGGCGCAGTCCTTGTGCGACGACGTCGTTGTGGTTTGCGTGGTCGAGGTCGAAGCGGACGTGTCAACATCGTCGTCGGACGTGGTGTCGTCCTGCGTGGTGTCGTCCGAAGCGTCCTGAGTGGCATCGTCCGTGGCGTCCGTCGAGGTGGCAGTGGTGGCATCAGCATCCGTGGTGGCATCAGCATCCGTGGTGGCATCAGCATCCGTACTGGTCTCGACGTCCGTGTTGTCCGTCGACGTGCTGGTCTCGGCGTCCGTCGACGTGCTGGTCTCGTCGTCATCGCCCACGTTGGCGATCGTGGCCGAGTCGCTGCCCGACGAGGTCGAGTTGTCGAACTCAGCGGAGATCAGGTCCTTGAGCTCACCCGCCTGCGTGAACAGACCGAAGTAGGCCTCCACCGTCTCGTTGGCCTCGAGCGTGGCAAGCTTCCATGGCTCGTCGAAGGCCGAGAAGTAGAAGTACATGAAGTCCTTCTCGTTGGCCAGCGTGTAGAAGTCGTAGAAGTACTTGGCGGCGTTGGCGGCCGTAGCCGAACTGGCGTCGGCGTCCGTGCCGTTCGAGGCCCAGCCGGTCTCACCGACGATGACCTCCTTGCTGTAGGAGCTGGCCGTCTTCACGAGGGCCTCGTAGCGCGTGTAGAAGTGGTCGGCGGCGCCGTCGATGGCCACCTTCTCCCAGAAGGGGAAGTAGTTGGCCGACACGTAGTCCACGGCCTCGATCATGTCCGGGTACTCGGTGTAGATGTCACCGATATCAGCGATGGTGAGCGGGATGGTGGCAGCGGCCGAGTTGGCCTTGACCAGCGTGCGGATCTCCTCGAGGTTGGCAATGGCCACCGTGGACGTCACGTCGCCACGGTACACAGCCTCGCTGCCGACGTGGATGCCCACAATGTTGTCCGAGGTGAGAACACCCGTGGCCAGCAGCGTCTCGAACGCCGCCTTCTCGGCCTCGAAGCTGGACGAGGCCGAGTCGACCCACAGGCCGAGCTCGAGCTTGAGGCCGGCGTTGATGGCAGCCGGCACCACGGCGGTGGCCTGGTCGCAGTCCGTGAGCGAGTACAGACGGATGGTGTCGGTCACGCCCTTGAGCGTGGTCAGCTCCGTGGTGATCTGCGAGCTGGGCTTGCACTTCTCCGAGGTCGAGGCCCAGTCCGGGCCGGCGCGGATGTTGTAGTTGATGCCCGAGCACTTGAAGCTGCTGGCATTCGCCACCGCAAGCGTGGAGGCGGCCATGGCCAGCACGGAGGTCGTACGCAGGACGTTCACCATGTTGATTGAAGTTGGCGGTTGCTGCTGGTGCTCTGAGGATACTCTTATCGCGCGGATAGGAGTGGAACGAAGGAGGTCGTTTGGGAAATGACAAGCAGCCAGCGCGGCGTTGGCTCGTACTGGATCGAGACCAGGGACCTGGGCTCGCTCTTCAATGAGGCACGCGCACGTACATGGTCTCTCGCCGCGTCTTTGACCAGCCAGCGACAGATGGTGGTCGTGCTTCAGCCATTTCATGCGACGACCGGACAGCAGTTGATGGATTTTCGATAGCAGAGCACCGGATAAGTGGCGAAATGCTCGGAGACGATACAGTACTGGGCAGCGAGTCGGTTCGCCGTCAATTTTGCCAGGTCGATTGGCACCTTGGATTTGCCCCAGCACATTTGGAGAGTATCTATGGGCGCCACACGGCCATCCCGCTAGAGAGTGCTGCTGTAGTTCGATCGAAAGCACGCCCTGATGTACGGGGGCGAGAATATTGCTACGATACGACAGGATCGAGCACCTTGCACGACCTTGATTTTGTCGTCACCGGAGAGAGGGCTCGTGTGCCGCCAAGTGGCTCCTTCATTCGGTGCCTCCCTCCGAGCAGACGATGGCGTGCCGAGGACAGTCAAGCCCAGATGGTCGATGGAAGCTGCCAACGGCATCATGGCCCATGTACAGCGTGTTCAGCTGCATTTGTTGCCTTCGCCAGCAGATATCGATGCTCGTCGCTGCAACGTGCTTCAGCGTTACTGTACTGTACTTCGTTCGCAGCCTGGACGCCCACTCGTGCGCGAAAGGATAGCTTGGGAATGCCATTGTCTGTTTGCAACAGTGCTCAATCGGCAACAGCGAATTGTGGCGCAAAATAAAAACAGTGCAACACGTTTAGCTTTTTCCCGCAACGGGCTGCTGGCTGATTGATACATGGCGCAGTCCTTGTTGTTGGTCGAGGCGGGCGGCCGTGACAGTATGCTCGCCTCCACGTTGAGCATGTTGTCGCTGTCGACCTCGTCGTCATCGCCGCTCGAGTCCTCCGTGACAGTCGAGTCGTCTGCAATGTCACGATGGACTCGCCGGCCACGACCTCCTCCGTAGCCTTGAATAGAGCTCTCGGCCGTAGACGCATCATTGGTTCTCGTCGTTGGTGGCGCTTGCATCGACCACCTCCCCTTCCGTCGACCCCTCAGAGGCGACTGCAATCTCGACCGAAGCAACACTGGAGCCACTGGAGTCTGTCATCGAGTGTATCAATGCCCTCGAAGAATAAACCGAAGTTGGCCGTCCTCCTAGAAGAGGCCTCGTCCGTGCAAGGCTCGCAAAAAGTGTGCACTGAGGTTGAAGTGGCCTTCTATTTGAGTTTTGGTTGGTTACTGTCCTATAGAAGCCTTATATAAAAGTAGACGTGACAGGGTGTCATTCGTCTGTCTGATTGGTTTGCGTGTAGCTTCTGGTGATGATTCCGCTAGAGCGGTTCTGGTTTGAGCGTTAGGTATCATCGGTCCCAAAAAGTGTGCACTAGCAGGTAAAAGTCGCGGAAGTGCTTGACCGAGTTCTCCGGTGTAGCTTCACTGGCACTTGCGTCCGTGCCATTCGTATTCCACCCGGTCTCATCGATCTTGTTGCCATCGTGCGTGGCTGCGAGGTTCATGAGGCATGTGTACGTTGTCAAAAAGTAAGCAGCGGCCTTGGCGCTGCCCCAAAAGGTTGCCAAACACGTACCGGTAGTCAACCTGGCTGATGAGGTACGGTACTCCAAGTGTTGCCCACGTCGGTAATCCTTCCGGCCGCGCCACCATTGCAATCGCACATTTGCGGAGATCGGCTAAACGCTGCGTGACCTCTCCGAGCTACAGGATCTCGTTAAGCGAATGCTGCGCGATTCTGAGGTTCGCTACCGGATGCCAACGATGCAATCCGGTGTCATAACCCACCACCGGGTTCCTGCTCGTAGTCTGTCAGCGTGTACAGGCGAAGCATGCTCGTATAGCTCTTCAAGACCTCAAGTCCACTACATGTAGCGATTTACGAGGCTTGACTCCGCAGCAACCCAGTCCGCATCACCGCATGTCGTAGTTGATGCCTGAGTAGTTGAAGGCCACAGCATCAACCAACGGAAGCTCGGTGACGCAGTTAGCGCGGCAAGTGCGAGGATTGAGGACACCTCGGTGGCGTGAATCATCTTGTTCTTATTTTCAGAATTGCGACGGAAGGTGAGTGATCTCGGCATGAAGGACATGTTCTCTCAATCACCCCACCCCACCCCCGGACAGAAGTGGTCCCCCACGTGGCTTAGAAACCTTAGCACGGTGTTCGAGCGTCAAGCCTTTGTCCGCAAAGTCAGCTCTCTGTCCACCTTGGTGTCCGAAGAGAACAGTCAAACGCATGCATTTGCAGTCGACACGAGTCCAACTGCAAAATGCATGCATCCAAGTTCGCGTTGCTGTCCATACTGGCCAAGAAACCTTCGGCTAGAGGATACCAGTACTTGCAGATGCAATGTCAGCGAATATGCAGGTTCATTGCATTCAACAAGCATTTTTATGGTTAAACCTGCAGCGGTAGTGACAGTGCGAAAGAAGATACGGGAGTGCTGTTTTGTGTCTAGTTACGTCTCACGTAGCATTCATCGGATTTGGTGGCCGTGTTGGTACTGGTGCTTGTTCCAGCAGTTGTGGTCGTGCTCGAGGTCGATGTTCCGCTGGTAGTAGTATTAGTCGAGGCAACCGACGTGCTAGTAACACTAGCACCTATGACGCTAGTGCTGGCATCCGAGGTGCTCGTAGGGGTGCTGGTGCTGACGCTAGTGCTGGTTTCTGAGGTGCTGTATGTAGTGGCACCCGAGGTACTCGTGCTAGACCCCGAACTGTTGGAGTTATTACTGAGGATGGCCACAGTCTCTTCGTTGCTGCCCGCGGAGCATCCAGAGCCCAGCAAAAGTGCGGCGATCTCACTCTTCAGCGTTCTGTCAGCGTGGAAAAGTCCGAAGTAGCCCTCGACGGTGGCGTTGCTCGACTCAATCTTCCACTCATCATCAAATGCCTCGAAGTAGTAGAACTCCAGCTTTTGCTCCTCGGCCATTTTGTAGAAGTCCGAAAAGTAAAGAGCAGCACTCGAGGGACTAGCTGCAGACGCGTTAACGTGTGAACCACTTGACGCCCAGCCAGTCTCTCCAATCACCACCTTCTTGCCGGCTGCCGCAGCCTGCTGATACACAAGTTCCATCCGCGACTCGAAGTACGAAACAGCACCCTCCACTTCAATTTTTTCCCAGAAGGGGAAGGCGTTTGCCTGAACAAAGTCCACGGCATCGACCAGCTCAGGATGCTCCATGTATACGTCGCCGATATCTGCAATAGTTACGGGAATGGAGTCCAAGTTGTTGTCCGCAAGAAGCGTTTTGACGCGGTTCATGTCAGCGATGTTCTCGCTCGCCGTGACCTCCTCCCGATAGATCGCTTCACTACCAACGTGAATATCAACGATATTTTCGCTGCTGAATATGTCCGAGCTCTGTTGGATGAGTGTCTGGAGCATGGCGAGTTCCGATTCGAATACGGCACTCTCCCCACTCACCCACAGGCCCAACGACACAGTCAAACCAGCGTTGAGAGCTGCAGGCACCACGGTAGATCCCTGGTCGCAGTCTCCGAGACCGTAGAGACGCACGGAGCCGGTGACTTGGGCAAGAGTCTCCATGTCGGTCTGGATATCCGCCGCACTCTTGCATCGCTCAGCCACTGGAGCCCAGTCCGGTCCAATGCGAGGATTGTAGTTGATCCCGTGGATGCAAAAGCTCTGGGCTGCAGTCTCCTTGAAAGATAGAGCAGCGATCAGAGTCGCGAGAGATCCGAGAAGCTTGAAAGATAGCATACCGGATGATGGGTGGAGATCACTTGGGGGTGTGGCGAGAGGCCAAATGGAAAGTGAGCCTGCATGGATGGCATCGGCAGCAGACAGCGAACTCATAGCCAGCTAGGAGCCCTTCCGTTGAGTCAGTAACGACCCACTTGGACCAAAGTTCAGCTTTGCCGTTGCTGGCGTGGTAGCGTCGCAAGCACGCAGTGGCTTGGTGGTACGTGGTTTCCAGCTCCTGTGGTCCTGGGACGAAGATTGTTGGTTCTGAAGGCAATGAGGTTCACATTGAAAAGATAATGCGTTGTGCTCTTGTTCACGTTGCACTCGCTCAACTTGAAGCTTAACAGCTGCAAAAACTTCTCCATCCAAGGATTGAGCGGTGCGTTGCACCTGGGTGCTCCTGTGCATGCTTTCTGCCAGAAAGCAAGCAAGAAAGTTTCTGAGCACGCTCGGAAAGGCGATCAAAACCGTTTTATCTCATGTTGCGCAGAGTCTTTCTCACCGGAGGCGTCGGAGGCTCCGCTCGGAGCCCCTTGGCAAAGTGACTTTGCCACTTTGCCACGAAGAGTTGTGCGAGCTGCACGCCGAAACCCCTGCTGATGGAGGTCAACAGGGTTGCACTCCACCTAAACGAAAATTGACCTTTGTTAGCAGTGGTCGGGAAAATAATTTCAATACAATAAATTATCAAGTTTTCCACTAGAAATAACTACTGTATTATTGGAACTTGCCAACTCCAATACAATATTATACCGTATAGGCTTCAAAAATTGAAAGACCTCAGTGACAAGGTCCGCTTGCAGCTGGACATTCATTCCAGCAACACCCTCAGCCGCCATGGCTTTTAATAAGACCAGAAGACGTTGTGATAATCCAACCAAGTTACACGAAAATCTTTGAGCATTCACTTTTTTCTTCACCACAACTTCAAGCTGTCGCGGAAGCTGCTCAACCAGTTCATTGGGCTATTACAACAAAAGCTAAAGTGGTGATTTTGCCGTTTGCATTGTAACTAAGCCGAATCCTTCCAGTAGCAGTTCAAATCAATGATCTAGGCGGTGGTGTCGGAGTGTTTTCAATGCTGCCGCCTTCAGTTTGTTCTGCTGAGGCCAAGCTTTGATCCAATGACCACAAAGGTGCTAAATGCCAGTTAATTCATTCATCCACACTCGATTGTTCGACTACGCTTATCGAGTCGCTGCCTTGTGTGCCACTAAACGCGTCACTATCGTCAGTTTCTTTGGGGACTCATATTCTGCCTTCTCCTTGGTCTTCCGAAGATAATTGTTCTACATCGCCAACTACGTTCATCTCGGTTTCATCCATACCAGTACTCTCAATGTTGTCGTCGCCACCTTCTGGCGCACCGTCCTCCTCTGTCTCTGAGGCACTCTCCTCAGCAATGGTTGCGCTTTGCTCGGGTCCTGCAGAATGTGTGCCACCACCACGATTCCGAGGAGATGAGACTGGAGCCGCTTGAGAATGATTCCGCTGCGAATTGATAGCATTGGCAAAGGCCTCAAGTCGGTCTTTCACGAGAGCTTGGTCCACTGCCTCAACGAAGTGCCCCACCAACGTGTCATGCTTGTAGAAGTGGTTAATGAGCAGCGTTTGCAGACAGCGCACGACTTCAGCCACCGTGAGGGAGAGTGGCGGGTAGCGCAGGATGCTTACGCGAAGGATTATCTCCATAAAGTCTGTCAGATAAAGCTTCTTGTGCCCCAACGTGGTCATCTCATCCAGCACAACCAATTTACACGCTAAGAATGGGTCTTTGACATCGCGTACACGGAATGCGTCGGAGAAAACTTGATATTTTTCTCTGCAAATACGTTTAGCATGTGTGCATCAAGTTAGCTGGGATGACTTCCTCCTGGCACGGCAGGACTGATAGGGAAGACAGGATGGTAGCACTTACAAAAGTATGAGGAACTCGACGAGATGCATGCCCTTCTTCTCGCCTGGCTTGCAAAATTTGCCCATGTGTGAGTCGTACAGCTCTTGCAGCTGTCAAAACAAAAGATATCGGCGTTATTAATTACCAAAGTCAAAGACGAAAAGAGGGGACAACACCATACCAAGCTCATGTGCTCTGTAAAGATGTCGCTTATCTCTTCTGTATACAGGAAGCGTGAGCGAAACTCATTGGCGTCCTCGGTTGTTACTGGTAATATGTTTTCCTGCAGCAATTTGTCAACGGCTTTGGCTGGTGTATCACACACGTTGGCTGCAATAATGCCAAAGGGGTAGGAGCGAGGTAAGATGATGTCCACACCTCAGCAAATCAATAGGAGGCACTGTACGTACTGCGGAAATATTTGTTCATAGCAATGCGAATAACACTTTCAAGAACTCGAACCGTGTAAGACTGCGGTCTGGGTTGTCCTTTTCTTTTGCCTCTTGTGTGAGCTCAAGATTGGCTGCCACGAACACATTTTCAAGATCCGGCAATGAGCAGTACTCGAGTTCTCATCCAAGATTCGAGCCTCTGAAAGGAACTCGGCGTAGCCCGACCATGGTACACATGTGATATCGTTTTGGAGTTGCATGGCTCCCGCTGCTGTGACTGAAGACAAAGGTGCCAGGTTCAACAGCACATTATGTCCGCAGTAGCGCCGGTATGCATTGCACATCGTGCGATACCAGCGTGTGACGCTGACTTCCACTTCACGTCGTCGAGTTGGGTCCTTCACAAAGCGATCAACCTTGCACTGTCGCCAGTCGGCGGCGCATGCCTTCGCGATAAAACCGTCTGTGTCAACGAAGTTCCGGCACTCTGACTCACGCTTGCGCCTGGCAAATACACTCTTGTTGATATCCCACTTGCTGCGCCGCTCACTACTTTTACCTGTGCTTCGCGGTACTAACGTATTACATGGATCGCGTCCTCCGCGCTGCGTGATACGTATCACGTTCAGGCGCTCCAAGTCGCCAAATGTTTCATCTTGTATAGCTGTCATAGTCTCAGCTTCTTCATGTTCGCCTACATCGCATGTACTAGGAGTGCTACCCGGCGCAGGTACACGGCGTTGGCGATGTACGGGGCGGTTTGGTCGCGAGCTAACGTAGTGATAGCTCACATTGGTTCCACATGCTGGGTCTGCACTGGTATCGACGACAGTAAAAAAATAGTTGGTGGGCCCTGGCGGAATTAATCGCAAAGCACTAAAAGATATGCCACCGTCGTCATCGCCTTCTCGACGCTCCATGCGCACCCCTCTCCAGTCATCGACGGACAGGTGTAGCCGGACCTCCATGGATTGAGAAATGTCAAAACGGTCGTTAGTACCCGCGTAGGGGCCTTGCCCTAGTGCTGGAGTCCACATAAAGCGATGCTCTGACCACAGCCCGCAATACCAACACGACGAATCCACGATGGGAACGAGGTGCGCTGGAAACACACCTGACCCAGCATCGCTATGCACCTCTTCAAAAACCGCAATCGAGTAGAGCTTGTGCTGATCACGCAGCCGTCGCGAACTCCCACCCTCTTCATCGTGGGCTTGGGCCTTGGGAATAAGAAACCCGCGGGAGTCCACGACTGCGCAGTTGCCGCTCATGTGCAATCCGATCAGGGTTTGATTGTTTTCGAGCTGCTTCGCTAGCAATATGCAGTCACCCACGTCGAGTCGATTGCTCGACAGGTCCAAGTGAGCGAGCACCTTGTTGTTTGCTAACGAGTCTGCCAAGGCAGTCACCACGGCGCGCGGCCGCAAAACTCGGTCTTGCCCTCCGCCAGCGTTGTTGCCACTTCCAGCAGCTGAGTGAGGCCCGGACGAACTGAGTGCATTCCATGACAAATCACACACGCGCAATGAAGCGTGAAACTTCAATGCCTCCACAATTTTGAGAGCACCAACCCCGCGCAGTTGATTCCAGGCCAGATAGAGTTCCTCGATGCGAGCGTTCTCCTCGAGAAAGCGCGCGATGGCCAGCATTCCTGGCGTCCCAAAGCGGTTTTCTGAAAGATGCAAACGCACAACGGTCTGGTTGGGAGTAAGAGCCTCACAGAGTTGCTGCACTTCCCGATCGCGCAAGCATGTGTGTGACAGGTTAAGCGATGTCAGCGAGCGAGAGCGGCGCATCAAGTCAGAGAGCGCCTTCGAAGAAGCCGCTGCCAGTGCGTTGTGTGACAAATTGCTGCTGAAGCCCCGCTGCTCCCTGCCCGCTCGCCGCCACTGTTGCAGCAGTATTGATCAGTTTTGCAGCAACAACATCACCAATTCTGTTGTGCGAGAGATTGAGTGACTCGACGCCTGGCAGCAGGGAAAACCCGTCCCCAAAAGCTCCAGCGTAGGCATTTCCCATCCGGTAGCTGCTGAGGTTCACTCTTGTGTTGTACTCCCACTAGCATACGAGGACGTTTTGTCCACAACTCGACGTCTCACAATACCCAGTGGCTCAGGACACAGTCGGAGACTGCGGACTGCCGCGAGGTACGTCCTTCTCGCCGACTTGGGGCGTCCCCCACCCGTACCGCCTGAATCTGCCGCTACACCCGACGAAGACGGTGTGGGAGGCACCACCTTGTTGTTCTGCACCGTCTCCTGTCTGTGGAAGATGCTCCAGAACTGCTGCATGGCTTCTGTCCCCATGTAGTTGGCCGGCACGGGCAGCTCCGTGTCACCGCCTTCCGTGTAGTCGCTCGAAGGCTCCAGCGCCTCCAGGGGCGACGGAGGCCGTAGCAGCTCAGTGTGGCGCTTGGAGCGACGTCGCGCAGGCACCAGCGCCGTCAGGAACGTCTTGGACGTGTTGGCACTGGACTCGGGTGGCCGCGGCTTGAGTCTGGACGGCTGGCGGGGCGTTTCGACCGCGGCGGGGCGAGTCTCCTCCTCCTTGAGCGCAGCTCGAGCCGCCGCGCGCACTGCGGTGGGCGTGGGCGCCACCTCTTCGGTGCTGGAGCGGCGAGAGCGAGACGCAGAGCGACTGTGCTTCATGGTGTCGTCCTTCATCGGTCGGACAGTACAGTCGAAGAAGTGGTCGTCGACAAGAAAGGCAAGAATAACTTCAACATGATGGTCATATTCTTCCAGGTAGGTATGCGCGACCTCATTGACTACCATGACGTCAATTCAAAGTGGGTTTGTTTTTGCCAACTTTTGGCGCGATACATTTGGCAAGTTGTTCTGGTGGCGATGGAGTTCCTGCCGCTGCACGCGGCGGACCTGGAGCTGTCCAAGGCGGACCGCTACCACGTGCAGACGGTGCTGAACTTCGAGGACGAGACGGAGGAGGAGGTGGGCGCGCGACTGCGGCGCCTCGAGGACCGCGTGCTGGGCAGCGAGGCCGGGCTGGAGCTGCTGCAGGAGGAGGGGCTGGATCTGACCTACAGTCTCGTCAAGTAGGTTGAGTGCTCTTGGGTGACCGAATTATCACATTGGGAAATTGTACACTAACATTCCCATTTTTGCAACTGAGTGCAGGAGGCTGCCGACGCTCTCGGAGCCGCTGCGCATGCGCGTGGTGGAGATGCTCTCGGCTTTGTGGCCAACGTGACGGAGAGCGTACTGGCCAGCCGCCCGGGCAGTGACGGCGAAGACATCGCGCTGTACCGCAGCGCCTTCAAGGCCAGCGTGTACTTTTTGATCACGGCGCTTACGAGCGTCAGCAACGTCCAGAAGCAGGCGGAGAAGGACATTCTCAAGAAGGGCAAGAAGAGCCAGACGTCGGCCATCAACCGGGTCAACTGGGCCAAGGTGGTGGAGGGAGCGATCCACAAACTGAGTCGGTCCGTCAGTCCAGCCACGTTTGGCATGTGGAACATGAACGTGCCCGAAGAGGTGAGCAGTTTGCACTGGATTTGCAACGGAGAGGACACAAATTGGTAACAGTGTGGGGCTATTGGCCATTGATACTGTTAGGAGTTCTCCATTCTGTACTGCAAAGTCGTCTTCGAGCTGTTGGGAAATGCGCCGCTTTGTCGCGGAAAGACGTTCAAACCCAAACTCTACCATGTACGTTCTTGTGGGTTTGAGGATTTTTTCCTGCTGTTAGTTGGTACTGATACTTCGGTTACCTCTCTGGTATGCGTTCTGTATTTGTGTCGCTCGAGAGTAGCTGCTCGCAATGAGTCTGCAGAAAGCGCCTTCGATCCACATTTCCGTCGTGGCATCTCTCATTGACTTGATCTACACGCACGAACATCTCAGCTCCCCAATCGCAGAACTCGTGGAATTGCTTTACTTCAAGTATGCCAATGTGACGTTTGCAGCGGATCTTATTAGCGAGATCGGAAAAATTTCTTCGCGGGACGCATCGAAGGACGTGGCTGGAACACGAAACATCTCCACGTTTCTCTCGAGCTTGTCTACACTGACACCTGCTCTGATCATGGGTAATCTGAGCTTCGTGCTGGCGTTGCTAGACTCTGAGGCCTATCAACTTCGAAACGCGGCAGTCACCTGTGTGACGCAAATCTTGTTGTGGAACTTTCGTCAAAGTGGGCCGCAGGACCAAGTTCAAACTAACAACGAGAAAACATCGCGAAAGAAGCAACGAAAGCGTAAAACTAATGACCGGGAAACCAAGAGCGATGGGTCTGGCAGCAGCGATAGCAGCGATGACGAGGATAGCAGTGAGTCGAATGACGAAGAGGACGCGGACAAGGGTGATACAAATGCACCACGCACATTTTCTCGCTCAACAAGGGACCAGCTGCTCAGTGTTCTCGAGGATCGCACTCACGACATTAATTCGTTCGCGCGAGGTCATGTGCTGAAAATGTGGGCGCTTTTGTGCGAGGAAGGTGCGTTGCCTCTTCACATGCTGAAGAACGTTACACTTATGGCCGTGGGGAGGCTGCAGGATAAGGCTGCGGTCGTCCGCCGCCATAGCATTCACCTGCTTTCGCTTCTATTGGAAAGCAATCCCTTTATGGGCAATTTGAACCGTAATTTTACCTGTCGAAGCGTGATGCGTTGACGGAAGAGATGAAGAAGAAGCGGGATGAAGTCATTGCTGGTGCAGAAAAGGAGATGAGTGAGGCAATGGGAGGCATCGCAATCAAAAACGAGGGTGAAGCAGCTCCATCTTACTCTGAGCCAGCAATCTCCTCTGAGGAACAGGCGGCTGTGCTTGAAAAAGAGCTTCAGAGAACCGTTCGTATGCTAAAGTTTTACCAGGATGCAATTGACTTCATTGATGAATTTGAACAGCACGCTCTTCCGCTGATGGGGCAGTTACTCGGTAGCAAGTCAATCTCAGATGTGCTGGAAGCAATCCAATTTTTCGAAAAGGCATATCGCTTCCATCTTGGTGCAGCTCAGACTGCGGTCAAGAAAGTTTTGCCATTGACGTGGCGATCTGACGTGTCGATTCAAGAGCAGCTGTCCAACACCTTCGTGGCGCTCTTCGTTCGTATCGATGTAGATGACCCCGAGCGAAACTCCCCCAACAGGTAGCAGAAAACTTGGTGAAGTTCTTGGATGAGTGCACCGTTGCTGAGTATACATGCCTGGAGCGCATTCTTGGAGAGCTTCACCGTTCTCAGAAGGTGCCCATGGTTGTAATCAGTTCCCTCTGGAGCTTTGTGGACGTGACGGCATATCCGATCTCTGTTGTGAGCAACGCACTTGCACTGCTGAGCATGATCGCCAATATCGACGATTCAATGCTGTTCTCGAACGACCGTCTCGGCCAAGTGCTCTCAATGGGATTCGGCGATGTAGCTTGCAGCCCAGACTCGAATTTTCGTGTGCTCGGAGCTGCCTGTCGGCTGGTCCAGTGTATCCAGCTGGAGCCCAAAAATGCGACTTCGAGAAGCAGCAGCCAGACACAGCGGCGCATCCAGCGCTCCAACCTGGACGCGACAGAACGAATAATTCTTCGTTTACAGCGTTTCCTTGCTTTGGACTTGGTCGGTGAGGATGGGATTAAGCTGGATTGCCTGAATTCCACGTGGTTTGACACAGTGCAGCAAGCGATCGAGGCCATATTCTCCATTTGTGAACGGCCAGAAGATGTTTGTGGTGATGTGATTAAGCACTTATCATTACGATTGTTTGAAAGTGAGACGAACGATGTGTCGCGGAAAGAGCTGGCGCATTTCTTCTTCGTGCTTGGACACTCAGCGGTGAAAGTGGCGATTCATGTAGAAAAGCTAGCCGCCAGAGTGAAGAAAATGCGTGCCAACCACGGTCACGATGCAGCTGCTTCAAAGTCGGCCGACCAAGGCTCAACCAATGACGCGGAGGACGTATCTGCAATGGAAGACGAGCTTGGTGTAGCAGCTGAGGTTGAGGCCGAGGAAGATACTTTTGTAAACAACATCATTCAAAAGGAGATCGCGTGCCGAAACCTCCTGGGAGTGTATGGTCCGCTTATTATCCGTGTGCTCGTGGGTAGTGAGGAAGAGTTCAAGGGTGATGAGCTGCTGACGGAGTGTGCGGTGGTGGCGCTAAGCAAGTTCATGGCTGTCTCTGATGAGTTTTGCGAAAAGCACTTGCAGCTTCTGTTTACGATCCTTCAGGACTCGCCCCTGCCTTCTGTGCGAGGTGACTTGATCATTGCACTCGGCGACCTGTCGTTCCGTTTCCCGAACCTGGTGGAACCTTGGACATCGCATCTGTACAATCGACTCCGGGACGTGAACCTCAATGTCCGCAAGAATTCGATCGTGGTGCTTTCCCACCTGATCCTGAATGACATGATTAAAGTCAAGGGCCAGATCAGTGAAATTGCCATATCTTTGGTGGACGAAAACGACGGCATTCGCAATCTTGCCAAACTGTTTTTCTTTGAGCTGTCGAAGAAGGGCAATAACCCCATCTACAACATGCTGCCTGATGCAATCGGCCAATTATCTACCAGGTGAGTATCGTGTCATGTGTTACTGGTGCTTTTACCTTTGTATATTAATGTGTTGTGCGGTTTGTGTAGTGAACTCGTATCGAACGCGAACTTCCAGACGATTACGCGGTTCCTCATTCAGTTCATCGCGAAAGAGAAGCAGATTGAAAGCATCGTGGAAAAGCTTGCTCAGCGGTTCCCAACAGCCTCGAAAGTGCAGCAGCAGCGCGACTTGGCGTACTGTCTGGCACGCCTACCACACACAGAGAAGTCGCTCAAGTACCTGTACCAGAACCGCAAACTTTTCAGCGACGCGCTTCATGACACTGCCGTTGCCGACAGCTTCATTTCGCTGGTAGTCAAATCGCGGCGCGGAAATAACACCCAGGCCACGACGGCCGAGATGAAGGAAGCGATCGACAAGCTAGACACGTTTGTTGTCGGGAAGAAGGAGGGCAAGGAGGAGGTACGTCCTACGTTGGTGCAGTCAACCACGTCAGTGGGCATGTTGTGCTCATTGTATTTGCCTTGTTGTTGATGACGGAATTAGGACGAGAACGGTGAAATCGAGTCAATCGAGCGTGCGACGTCACCCCAAGCCAAGGGCAGAGCAAAGCGCAAGCCTGCGAAGGGCGCCAAGGCCACTCGGGCCCCACCGAAGAAGCGAGAGCGAGCCAAACGGCGGACAGCCCGAAAGAAGCGCGTGGAGACCAGTGAAGATTCGTCGGAAGAAGAGTAGATGGCAGCAAGCAGTATCCTCATGCAGTAAAACAAAAACAAGTGAGTGAGTTTTTCAAGAAACCCGCAAAGCCTCGTCCCCTTGCAACATCTTTTCAACGCCTGGTCTCAAACATGCTCCCGTTGCACATCATCACCTTGCGGTCCATACAAACACCAAGTCACGCTCAACGGCCTTTTAACGTCAATACATTTCAATTCAGCCACTTGCACTTTTGGCGATGCTCGAGAGCATGGACGCGGACTCGGCGCCCCCGAGCCTGGCGGAGCTGGGCGAGAGCTCGCTGCTGGACCAGCTGCACGACCTGCACCGGAGGCTGGCGGCTGTGCGCCAGGACTCGCAGCGCTACAGCTCGCTGGCGCGCAACCTGGGGCCCATCCCCATGGCCAACGACAGCAACAAGATCCTCGTGTGCTCGCTGCGGCGCTGCGTGCGCATGCTCAAGACGGACCAGGGCGACAGCTGGCAGTACGTGGCGTCGGACACAGGCCTCCGGAGCGCCATCGACTACCTGGGCCGGGGCAACGCCGTGCGCTGGGTGTCGTGGCCCGGCGCGGTGGTGGAAGAGTCGAGTCAGGACGGCGTGCGACGCCGCCTGGAGACGGACTTCCAGTGCCACCCGGTCTTCCTGGGAGCCGAGACGCTGGATCTGTTTCACAACCAGTTCTGCAACGTGGTGCTGTGGCCGTTGTTCCACTCGCTGCCGCAGAGGTCGGACAGCAGGCTATTGGAGAACTTTACGGAGAAGTATGACGCCTACTGCTCGGTGAACCAAAAGTTTCTGGAAGTAGGTGCTAGTGGCAATGGGGATTTGTATATGTTTGGGGGTGTTGTGGCTGATATGGTTGTGACGGGACCGTTGTAGGCGGTGTCGGAGATGTACAAGGATGGAGACTTGGTGCTGGTGTGCGACTACCAGCTCATGGCGCTACCGGGACTGCTGCGCCGCCGCTTCCCGGAGATCACCTGTGGGTTTTACTTCCACTGCCCGTTCCCGTCCTCGGAGTTTTTCCAGATGCTACCCGTGCGAGAAGCGCTGCTGCATGGCGTGCTGGGGGCGGATCTGGTTGTGTTCAACCACTTTGACTACGTGCGGCATTTCCTGAACGTGTGTACGCGCATGCTCGGGTTGGAGTCGTCTCAAGTCGCGTGGAATACAATGGGCGACTCATTTCGCTTGGTATTTGCCCTATGGGTATTGACCCTGCAAAGTATACGCTGACACCGAAAGTGGAGGCTCATATTGAAGTGCTCAAGCGACAACAAGACGGGATGAAAATTATTGTGGGCGTGCACAAGCTCGATTTTGCAAGGGCATTCCGGAGATGCTTGAGGCCATGGAGTACTTGCTGCAACATTACCCCGAGTACCGTGGAAAGGTTGTTCTTTACGCTGTCGTGCGCGACGCTGGTCGTACAGCGTCCTACCAGTACAGAATGCTGAGCCGCCAAATTAATGAGCTAGTGGGACGCGTTAATGGACGGTTTGGTACGGCCGAATACTGCCCTGTGCGCTATCTCAAACAGTCCATTGATCATGACCAGCTCGTGGCGCTGTACAACTGCGCAGACGTTGCCATTGTTAGTAGTATCAAAGAAGGGATTAATTTGCAGGCGATGGAGTTTATCGCCGCCCAAAAGAAGAGCTGTCGCGGTGTGCTGGTCTACAGCGAATTTGCAGGGTGTGTTGCCTGTGAGATGGTACTCGTACGCGACCGTGGAAGTTGGTCTGTGTGCTAACGATGCTATGTGTGTGATGTTTGGCTGAATGAATGGAATCAGGTGTGCGTCGTCTTTCCAAGGTGCACTACTGGTGAACCCATTGCACATTGAGCAAGTCGCCGCGAGTGTGGATACGGCACTGCGCATGAGCACAACTACAAAACGAATCCGTCACCACCAGCTTTCACGTTATGTGAACACGTACACATCCACGCTGTGGGCCCAACGAATCATGTCGGCGCTGAATGAGGTACGTCGGCTGTGATTGATTTGACTTTCCATTGTAATTATTGTGTTTGAAATGACCCTTGGATCTGTTTCTTATGACAGGCCGCTGCTACTGCGCAAGAATACAACCGTTTGGATAAGCTCGACACGGCACAACTCCTTGGGTACTACGAGCGAAGCCAACGGCGCCTGTTTCTTCTCGACTATGATGGCACGCTCGTGAACTACCAGAGCATGGAAGAGCTCGCAGAACCTTCTGCAGCTCTGCTCGCATGTCTAGAAGACCTCACTGCAGACCCGCGCAACACCGTATATATCATCAGTGGAAGGAACAAGAATCGCCTGCAGGTAATTTGTGCTAGTCTCTTTAGTCGCATCACTTTCACGAACTTACGCTAATGGATATGCGTGTCTGACAGGAATGGTTCGTCCACTTACCGCGGGTGGGTCTTGCTGCGGAACATGGGTACTGGTTCCGTCCGGCCTCCAAACACCCGTCAACACTTGACTTGGAGGCAAACGACAACGTATTGTCAGGCGGCGGAGGAGATTATATGGGCAATGAAGATTTATCACATGCAGCTGAATCAGTGTCGATCGATGATGACACAGTAGTTTCAGTATTAGCGAGTTCGTCCTCTTCCGTTAACGGCGGCGCGCTTTCCGGGTGTAGCGGATTTGATGATCTGGTAATTGAGAGAGCGCCATGGCAGTGCATGTTCAGCGACGTTGAACTAGACTGGCGCGATGAAGTGGAGAGTATTCTGGAGCACTTTACGGAGCGAACCCCGGGTTCGCTGCTGGACGTGAAGGACTGCTGCTACACGTGGCACTTCCGAGACGCAGACCCAACGTTCGGTCTGAAACAGGCCAAGGACATGCAGCTGCATTTTGATCAGATGCTACGTGACCTCCCGGTCGTCGTTGTGATGTGTCGTATCAAGAAATACGTGATGATTCGCCCGTGGCGTGTGAATAAAGGTCGCGCCGTCAGCCGCATCCTGGAGTATGAGAGTGAGACGCCGTATTTCACGGCGCTCGACTTTGACTTCATTCTCGCTTTGGGTGACGAGCGCACGGATGAGGACATGTTCGACGTCGTGCAAGGCAGTAACTGCTATACATGTACGGTGGGCATGAAAGTCAGTCGCGCGCAGTATTATCTGGACGACCCCGACGAGGTTCTGCGCGTATTGACTGCCTGCACAAGTCTGTTGGCTTCGGAGCGGCAGGCACCGTAGGCTGGCTGAGGTGTTGCATTTTGAAGGTATTTTGAGGATGCATGGGGTTAATCGTATGAACACGAAAGCGCTCATCCTTTTGCGAGGCAGCGCACATTGCGAGTTAGTTCGAGCTCGGCTGCATTAGTTTCTGAACATGTTGTTCAACGGGAGTCGTTTGCACGTAAAGGATAATCCCAGAATTGACATCGCTCGCACCAAGAGCAAACTTTGCTCTCGGCGCGAGCGATGATGTACTCGAGAAGCTCAATGTAGTGCGCAATCGGCTCAAACGGCAGTTCGGTGCTGCAATCTAGATAAACCAACAAAGCTACAGCGGTTGGGTACTCAATCTGAATTGTTCGATCCCAATTGCTTATCAGTTGGTTGGCATCGATGGTAAGCCTGACGAAGACGCCAAGCACAGCGCCTGAAGCTGACACGGACGAGGTGCACGCTGACTGAGCAAGACGTCACGTGGATCGCCACATCATTGTCCCAACCAGTACGACACAAAGGCCAAACGAACGTACTCGTAGCGCGAAGATCTGCCGATTGCTCGCCACTCGAGTCTGCTCAGGAAGGCTTCGTTGGTTGCTCGATCGGCGGAGGAGACACTAGCTCACCCAGGTGTGCTGCTGTTTGCGCGCTCGTGGTGGTCGGAAGACCATCCTTGCGCCTCTACTCGCTGAACCGAATGTTGAAGGCGCTCGCCACCTTCTTCGTGTCCAGCGCCGCATTGCGGAGACATCGCTTTCCGCTGGACCTCCGCGTCAGCTGGCGACCTGTATCGCAACGAGCACAAACCTCTTGCCACAGAGGCCGGCATGTCGGCAGCTGAGTGCGAGCTTGGAGGAAAAATGATGCGGACAAAAATTGCTACGCGGCAAACGAGCCACCACTGTCATCTTCGATGTTCGGGAGAGAGACTCCAACGGCTCGCTCGCGGATGCACGCAGGACACGGTCATCAAGGCCAATGACTTGGCAGACACCGACGACGTGCATGAGCTTAGCAGCAGCAGCAGCAGTAGCACTAGCGTCTGCTTTCGTTTGCATCGGCAGCGTGTAGACGTTCCCGGTCTCCACACTCGGATAGCCCCGTACTGTATGTAGCAGACCAGTTTTTCCATCATCTCAGGTAATATCAATCGAATGGCTTCGACGGCGACGCTTTCATCGTCTTCGCTGTCGTCCGCGCTCTTCTTGCGCAAGTCGTCTAAGCCCCCAAGTGCCATTGCATCGCATATTGTGCAAGCCCTGTCGGCCATGGGCCATTGGGCTCGACGTCTCCGATGGCGGCGAGCGATGCGGATTTTGTGGTACCGAGCGGGACTGCGCTCGGCAGAAAACGCCCATGCTTTGATTAGCATCGCTCGCTCTCTATAGGCTCGATGGCGCGCCGCGATTGGCTGCTCGCTTCAACTGATTTACTAGTGCTCGCGCTGCGAGAACGGGCAGATCGTCTTAGTGCCTCATTTTGATCGAGTGGGGACTCACGAGCTGCTGCTCGTCCTGCACTTCTGTTCACAACGCCAACGCCGCTGTTCCTCCTGACCTCAAATTGGCCTGATTTTCGCCCCTCACACCATAGACGAGGCACTCGATTCCCGATTTTTAGTGTGGATCGCGCTGACGTGCATGCTGGGCCACGCTTCCTTGAAGGCTCGGCGCTGGCCAGAGCCCGGGCCGGGCCCTTTCATATCCGCTTTTACAGCGTAGCGAGCAGGTCGATCTAAGCGGCCGATCGTTGGGTGGTGTGTAGTGTTGAGTGTTGATTGAGTAGCGGTTACTGCCGAGGACATGGGCGGCGCCGAGTCGACAGAGATGGATGCCAAGAAGCAGCAGCAGACGGCCGTCAAGACGGTGGAGGGCGGCGTGACCACGTACACGACCGGCACGACGAGCGAGCCGGACTTCGAGGCGGTGAGCGAGCAGACGAGCAAGGGCGCGGAGCCCGAGACGGAGCCCAGCAAGGCCGGCGAGGACGTCAAGACCGAGGTCTTCCGCAGCGAGGAGGCCGATGGCTGCGTCGTGGTCAAGACGGTCAAGACCACACGCCGCAACAGCCTCGCGCCCACGGGGGAGCCCATCACGACCGTCGAAGTGGAGACCACGACGGAGACGGAGGACAAGAATGGAGAAAAAGCACGACTGTGGCGACACAAACGACAACGGAACGGGAGAGCAAGAGCGGACACAAGCAGCACGAAAACAAGAGCACTGCAACTGAAGAGAGCAAGACAGCCACTTCTACACGCACGGAGGCTGGCGCGGCTCCCGGCGAGTCGGTGAAGACGGAGGTGTTCCAATCTGAGGAGGCCGACGGCAGCATCGTGACGAAGACGGTGAAGACGACGACGCGCACCTCGACGACGGCCAGCGGCGAGCTGGTGAGGACGATCGAGGTGGAAACCACGACGGAGACGGAGACGAAGTCGGGCGAGAAGAGCACGACCGTGGAGACGGAGACCCGCGAGGAGACGGAGACCGATGCGAGCAGTCTCGCGGCGACGTCTGCGACCTTGACGTCCGTGTCTGGCATGACGGCCATCCGCTCGAGCACGGAGGCTGGCGCGGCACCTGGCGAGTCGGTGAAGATGGAGGTGTTCCTATCTGAGGAGGCCGACGGCAGCATCGTGACGAAGACGGTGAAGACGACGACGCGCACCTCGACGACGGCCAGCGGCGAGCTGGTGAGGACGATCGAGGTGGAAACCACGACGGAGACGGAGACAAAGTCGGGCGAGAAGAGCACGACCGTGGAGACGGAGACCCGCGAGGAGACGGAGACCGATGCGAGCAGTCTCGCGGCGACGTCTGCGACGTTGACGTCCGTGTCTGGCATGACGGCCATCCGCTCAAGCACGGAGGCTGGCGCGGCACCTGGCGAGTCGGTGAAGACGGAGGTGTTCCAATCTGAGGAGGCCGACGGCAGCATCGTGACGAAGACGGTGAAGACGACGACGCGCACCTCGACGACGGCCAGCGGCGAGCTGGTGAGGACGATCGAGGTGGAAACCACGACGGAGACGGAGACGAAGTCGGGCGAGAAGAGCACGACCGTGGAGACGGAGACCCGCGAGGAGACGGAGACCGATGCGAGCAGTCTCGCGGCGACGTCTGCGACCTTGACGTCCGTGTCTGGCATGACGGCCATCCGCTCGAGCACGGAGGCTGGCGCGGCACCTGGCGAGTCGGTGAAGATGGAGGTGTTCCTATCTGAGGAGGCCGACGGCAGCATCGTGACGAAGACGGTGAAGACGACGACGCGCACCTCGACGACGGCCAGCGGCGAGCTGGTGAGGACGATCGAGGTGGAAACCACGACGGAGACGGAGACAAAGTCGGGCGAGAAGAGCACGACCGTGGAGACGGAGACCCGCGAGGAGACGGAGACCGATGCGAGCAGTCTCGCGGCGACGTCTGCGACGTTGACGTCCGTGTCTGGCATGACGGCCATCCGCTCAAGCACGGAGGCTGGCGCGGCACCTGGCGAGTCGGTGAAGACGGAGGTGTTCCAATCTGAGGAGGCCGACGGCAGCATCGTGACGAAGACGGTGAAGACGACGACGCGCACCTCGACGACGGCCAGCGGCGAGCTGGTGAGGACGATCGAGGTGGAAACCACGACGGAGACGGAGACGAAGTCGGGCGAGAAGAGCACGACCGTGGAGACGGAGACCCGCGAGGAGACGGAGACCGATGCGAGCAGTCTCGCGGCGACGTCTGCGACCTTGACGTCCGTGTCTGGCATGACGGCCATCCGCTCAAGCACGGAGGCTGGCGCGGCACCTGGCGAGTCGGTGAAGACGGAGGTGTTCCAATCTGAGGAGGCCGACGGCAGCATCGTGACGAAGACGGTGAAGACGACGACGCGCACCTCGACGACGGCCAGCGGCGAGCTGGTGAGGACGATCGAGGTGGAAACCACGACGGAGACGGAGACGAAGTCGGGCGAGAAGAGCACGACCGTGGAGACGGAGACCCGCGAGGAGACGGAGACCGATGCGAGCAGTCTCGCGGCGACGTCTGCGACCTCGACGTCCGTGTCTGGCATGACGGCTATCCGCTCGAGCACGGAGGCTGGCGCGGCACCTGGTGAGTCGGTGAAGACGGAGGTGTTCCAATCTGAGGAGGCCGACGGCAGCATCGTGACGAAGACGGTGAAGACGACGACGCGCACCTCGACGACGGCCAGCGGCGAGCTGGTGAGGACGATCGAGGTGGAAACCACGACGGAGACGGAGACGAAGTCGGGCGAGAAGAGCACGACCGTGGAGACGGAGACCCGCGAGGAGACGGAGACCGATGCGAGCAGTCTCGCGGCGACGTCTGCGACCTCGACGTCCGTGTCTGGCATGACGGCTATCCGCTCGAGCACGGAGGCTGGCGCGGCACCTGGCGAGTCGGTGAAGACGGAGGTGTTCCAATCTGAGGAGGCCGACGGCAGCATCGTGACGAAGACGGTGAAGACGACGACGCGCACCTCGACGACGGCCAGCGGCGAGCTGGTGAGGACGATCGAGGTGGAAACCACGACGGAGACGGAGACGAAGTCGGGCGAGAAGAGCACGACCGTGGAGACGGAGACCCGCGAGGAGACGGAGACCGATGCGAGCAGTCTCGCGGCGACGTCTGCGACCTTGACGTCCGTGTCTGGCATGACGGCCATCCGCTCAAGCACGGAGGCTGGCGCGGCACCTGGCGAGTCGGTGAAGATGGAGGTGTTCCAATCTGAGGAGGCCGACGGCAGCATCGTGACGAAGACGGTGAAGACGACGACGCGCACCTCGACGACGGCCAGCGGCGAGCTGGTGAGGACGATCGAGGTGGAAACCACGACGGAGACGGAGACAAAGTCGGGCGAGAAGAGCACGACCGTGGAGACGGAGACCCGCGAGGAGACGGAGACCGATGCGAGCAGTCTCGCGGCGACGTCTGCGACGTTGACGTCCGTGTCTGGCATGACGGCCATCCGCTCAAGCACGGAGGCTGGCGCGGCACCTCGCGAGTCGGTGAAGATGGAGGTGTTCCAATCTGAGGAGGCCGACGGCAGCATCGTGACGAAGACGGTGAAGACGACGACGCGCACCTCGACGACGGCCAGCGGCGAGCTGGTGAGGACGATCGAGGTGGAAACCACGACGGAGACGGAGACAAAGTCGGGCGAGAAGAGCACGACCGTGGAGACGGAGACCCGCGAGGAGACGGAGACCGATGCGAGCAGTCTCGCGGCGACGTCTGCGACGTTGACGTCCGTGTCTGGCATGACGGCCATCCGCTCAAGCACGGAGGCTGGCGCGGCACCTCGCGAGTCGGTGAAGATGGAGGTGTTCCAATCTGAGGAGGCCGACGGCAGCATCGTGACGAAGACGGTGAAGACGACGACGCGCACTCGACGACGGCCAGCGGCGAGCTGGTGAGGACGATCGAGGTGGAAACCACGACGGAGACGGAGACGAAGTCGGGCGAGAAGAGCACGACCGTGGAGACGGAGACCCGCGAGGAGACGGAGACCGATGCGAGCAGTCTCGCGGCGACGTCTGCGACCTTGACGTCCGTGTCTGGCATGACGGCCATCCGCTCGAGCACGGAGGCTGGCGCGGCACCTGGCGAGTCGGTGAAGACGGAGGTGTTCCAATCTGAGGAGGCCGACGGCAGCATCGTGACGAAGACGGTGAAGACGACGACGCGCACCTCGACGACGGCCAGCGGCGAGCTGGTGAGGACGATCGAGGTGGAAACCACGACGGAGACGGAGACGAAGTCGGGCGAGAAGAGCACGACCGTGGAGACGGAGACCCGCGAGGAGACGGAGACCGATGCGAGCAGTCTCGCGGCGACGTCTGCGACCTTGACGTCCGTGTCTGGCATGACGGCCATCCGCTCGAGCACGGAGGCTGGCGCGGCACCTGGCGAGTCGGTGAAGACGGAGGTGTTCCAATCTGAGGAGGCCGACGGCAGCATCGTGACGAAGACGGTGAAGACGACGACGCGCACCTCGACGACGGCCAGCGGCGAGCTGGTGAGGACGATCGAGGTGGAAACCACGACGGAGACGGAGACGAAGTCGGGCGAGAAGAGCACGACCGTGGAGACGGAGACCCGCGAGGAGACGGAGACCGATGCGAGCAGTCTCGCGGCGACGTCTGCGACCTGGACGTCCGTGTCTGGCATGACGGCTATCCGCTCGAGCACGGAGGCTGGCGCGGCACCTGGCGAGTCGGTGAAGACGGAGGTGTTCCAATCTGAGGAGGCCGACGGCAGCATCGTGACGAAGACGGTGAAGACGACGACGCGCACCTCGACGACGGCCAGCGGCGAGCTGGTGAGGACGATCGAGGTGGAAACCACGACGGAGACGGAGACGAAGTCGGGCGAGAAGAGCACGACCGTGGAGACGGAGACCCGCGAGGAGACGGAGACCGATGCGAGCAGTCTCGCGGCGACGTCTGCGACCTTGACGTCCGTGTCTGGCATGACGGCTATCCGCTCGAGCACGGAGGCTGGCGCGGCACCTGGCGAGTCGGTGAAGACGGAGGTGTTCCAATCTGAGGAGGCCGACGGCAGCATCGTGACGAAGACGGTGAAGACGACGACGCGCACCTCGACGACGGCCAGCGGCGAGCTGGTGAGGACGATCGAGGTGGAAACCACGACGGAGACGGAGACGAAGTCGGGCGAGAAGAGCACGACCGTGGAGACGGAGACCCGCGAGGAGACGGAGACCGATGCGAGCAGTCTCGCGGCGACGTCTGCGACCTTGACGTCCGTGTCTGGCATGACGGCCATCCGCTCCAGCACGGAGGCTGGCGCGGCACCTGGCGAGTCGGTGAAGACGGAGGTGTTCCAATCTGAGGAGGCCGACGGCAGCATCGTGACGAAGACGGTGAAGACGACGACGCGCACCTCGACGACGGCCAGCGGCGAGCTGGTGAGGACGATCGAGGTGGAAACCACGACGGAGACGGAGACGAAGTCGGGCGAGAAGAGCACGACCGTGGAGACGGAGACCCGCGAGGAGACGGAGACCGATGCGAGCAGTCTCGCGGCGACGTCTGCGACCTCGACGTCCGTGTCTGGCATGACGGCTATCCGCTCGAGCACGGAGGCTGGCGCGGCACCTGGCGAGTCGGTGAAGACGGAGGTGTTCCAATCTGAGGAGGCCGACGGCAGCATCGTGACGAAGACGGTGAAGACGACGACGCGCACCTCGACGACGGCCAGCGGCGAGCTGGTGAGGACGATCGAGGTGGAAACCACGACGGAGACGGAGACGAAGTCGGGCGAGAAGAGCACGACCGTGGAGACGGAGACCCGCGAGGAGACGGAGACCGATGCGAGCAGTCTCGCGGCGACGTCTGCGACGTTGACGTCCGTGTCTGGCATGACGGCTATCCGCTCGAGCACGGAGGCTGGCGCGGCACCTGGCGAGTCGGTGAAGACGGAGGTGTTCCAATCTGAGGAGGCCGACGGCAGCATCGTGACGAAGACGGTGAAGACGACGACGCGCACCTCGACGACGGCCAGCGGCGAGCTGGTGAGGACGATCGAGGTGGAAACCACGACGGAGACGGAGACGAAGTCGGGCGAGAAGAGCACGACCGTGGAGACGGAGACCCGCGAGGAGACGGAGACCGATGCGAGCAGTCTCGCGGCGACGTCTGCGACCTTGACGTCCGTGTCTGGCATGACGGCCATCCGCTCAAGCACGGAGGCTGGCGCGGCACCTGGCGAGTCGGTGAAGACGGAGGTGTTCCAATCTGAGGAGGCCGACGGCAGCATCGTGACGAAGACGGTGAAGACGACGACGCGCACCTCGACGACGGCCAGCGGCGAGCTGGTGAGGACGATCGAGGTGGAAACCACGACGGAGACGGAGACGAAGTCGGGCGAGAAGAGCACGACCGTGGAGACGGAGACCCGCGAGGAGACGGAGACCGATGCGAGCAGTCTCGCGGCGACGTCTGCGACCTTGACGTCCGTGTCTGGCATGACGGCCATCCGCTCGAGCACGGAGGCTGGCGCGGCACCTGGCGAGTCGGTGAAGACGGAGGTGTTCCAATCTGAGGAGGCCGACGGCAGCATCGTGACGAAGACGGTGAAGACGACGACGCGCACCTCGACGACGGCCAGCGGCGAGCTGGTGAGGACGATCGAGGTGGAAACCACGACGGAGACGGAGACGAAGTCGGGCGAGAAGAGCACGACCGTGGAGACGGAGACCCGCGAGGAGACGGAGACCGATGCGAGCAGTCTCGCGGCGACGTCTGCGACCTTGACGTCCGTGTCTGGCATGACGGCTATCCGCTCGAGCACGGAGGCTGGCGCGGCACCTGGCGAGTCGGTGAAGACGGAGGTGTTCCAATCTGAGGAGGCCGACGGCAGCATCGTGACGAAGACGGTGAAGACGACGACGCGCACCTCGACGACGGCCAGCGGCGAGCTGGTGAGGACGATCGAGGTGGAAACCACGACGGAGACGGAGACGAAGTCGGGCGAGAAGAGCACGACCGTGGAGACGGAGACCCGCGAGGAGACGGAGACCGATGCGAGCAGTCTCGCGGCGACGTCTGCGACCTTGACGTCCGTGTCTGGCATGACGGCTATCCGCTCGAGCACGGAGGCTGGCGCGGCACCTGGCGAGTCGGTGAAGACGGAGGTGTTCCAATCTGAGGAGGCCGACGGCAGCATCGTGACGAAGACGGTGAAGACGACGACGCGCACCTCGACGACGGCCAGCGGCGAGCTGGTGAGGACGATCGAGGTGGAAACCACGACGGAGACGGAGACGAAGTCGGGCGAGAAGAGCACGACCGTGGAGACGGAGACCCGCGAGGAGACGGAGACCGATGCGAGCAGTCTCGCGGCGACGTCTGCGACCTTGACGTCCGTGTCTGGCATGACGGCTATCCGCTCAAGCACGGAGGCTGGCGCGGCACCTGGCGAGTCGGTGAAGACGGAGGTGTTCCAATCTGAGGAGGCCGACGGCAGCATCGTGACGAAGACGGTGAAGACGACGACGCGCACCTCGACGACGGCCAGCGGCGAGCTGGTGAGGACGATCGAGGTGGAAACCACGACGGAGACGGAGACGAAGTCGGGCGAGAAGAGCACGACCGTGGAGACGGAGACCCGCGAGGAGACGGAGACCGATGCGAGCAGTCTCGCGGCGACGTCTGCGACGTTGACGTCCGTTCGCATGACGGCCATCCGCTCAAGCACGGAGGCTGGCGCGGCACCTGGCGAGTCGGTGAAGATGAGGTGTTCCAATCTGAGGAGGCCGACGGCAGCATCGTGACGAAGACGGTGAAGACGACGACGCGCACCTCGACGACGGCCAGCGGCGAGCTGGTGAGGACGATCGAGGTGGAAACCACGACGGAGACGGAGACGTCGGGCGAGAAGAGCACGACCGTGGAGACGGAGACCCGCGAGGAGACGGAGACCGATGCGAGCAGTCTCGCGGCGACGTCTGCGACGTTGACGTCCGTGTCTGGCATGACGGCTATCCGCTCGAGCACGGAGGCTGGCGCGGCACCTGGCGAGTCGGTGAAGACGGAGGTGTTCCAATCTGAGAGGCCGACGGCATCGTGACGAAGACGGTGAAGACGACGCGCACCTCGACGACGGCCAGCGGCGAGCTGGTGAGGACGATCGAGGTGGAAACCACGACGGAGACGGAGACAAAGTCGGGCGAGAAGAGCACGACCGTGGAGACGGAGACCCGCGAGGAGACGGAGACCGATGCGAGCAGTCTCGCGGCGACGTCTGCGACGTTGACGTCCGTGTCAGGCATGACGGCTATCCGCTCGAGCACGGAGGCTGGCGCGGCACCTGGCGAGTCGGTGAAGACGGAGGTGTTCCAATCTGAGGAGGCCGACGGCAGCATCGTGACGAAGACGGTGAAGACGACGACGCGCACCTCGACGACGGCCAGCGGCGAGCTGGTGAGGACGATCGAGGTGGAAACCACGACGGAGACGGAGACGAAGTCGGGCGAGAAGAGCACGACCGTGGAGACGGAGACCCGCGAGGAGACGGAGACCGATGCGAGCAGTCTCGCGGCGACGTCTGCGACCTTGACGTCCGTGTCTGGCATGACGGCCATCCGCTCAAGCACGGAGGCTGGCGCGGCACCTGGCGAGTCGGTGAAGACGGAGGTGTTGCAATCTGAGGAGGCCGACGGCAGCATCGTGACGAAGACGGTGAACGACGACGCGCACCTCGACGACGGCCAGCGGCGAGCTGGTGAGGACGATCGAGGTGGAAACCACGACGGAGACGGAGACGAAGTCGGGCGAGAAGAGCACGACCGTGGAGACGGAGACCCGCGAGGAGACGGAGACCGATGCGAGCAGTCTCGCGGCGACGTCTGCGACCTCGACGTCCGTGTCTGGCATGACGGCTATCCGCTCGAGCACGGAGGCTGGCGCGGCACCTGGCGAGTCGGTGAAGACGGAGGTGTTCAATCTGAGGAGGCCGACGGCAGCATCGTGACGAAGACGGTGAAGACGACGACGCGCACCTCGACGACGGCCAGCGGCGAGCTGGTGAGGACGATCGAGGAAACCACGACGGAGACGGAGACAAAGTCGGGCGAGAAGAGCACGACCGTGGAGACGGAGACCCGCGAGGAGACGGAGACCGATGCGAGCAGTATCGCGGCGACGTCTGCGACGTTGACGTCCGTGTCTGGCATGACGGCTATCCGCTCGAGCACGGAGGCTGGGCGCGGCACCTGGCGAGTCGGTGAAGACGGAGGTGTTCCAATCTGAGGAGGCCGACGGCAGCATCGTGACGAAGACGGTGAAGACGACGACGCGCACTCGACGACGGCCAGCGGCGAGCTGGTGAGGACGATCGAGGGGAAACCACGACGGAGACGGAGACAAAGTCGGGCGAGAAGAGCACGACCGTGGAGACGGAGACCCGCGAGGAGACGGAGACCGATGCGAGCAGTCTCGCGGCGACGTCTGCGACGTTGACGTCCGTGTCAGGCATGACGGCTATCCGCTCGAGCACGGAGGCTGGCGCGGCACCTGGCGAGTCGGTGAAGACGGAGGTGTTCCAATCTGGTGAGGCCGACGGCAGCATCGTGACGAAGACGGTGAAGACGACGACGCGCACTCGACGACGGCCAGCGGCGAGCTGGTGAGGACGATCGAGGTGGAAACCACGACGGAGACGGAGACGAAGTCGGCGAGAAGAGCACGACCGTGGAGACGGAGACCCGCGAGGAGACGGAGACCGATGCGAGCAGTTCGCGGCGACGTCTGCGACCTTGACGTCCGTGTCTGGCATGACGGCCATCCGCTCAAGCACGGAGGCTGGCGCGGCACCTGGCGAGTCGGTGAAGACGGAG